>PVIH01003883.1:0-150858 GCA_004025045.1 Sigmodon hispidus
TTGAATAAGGATATACAGGGAAAAAAAAAATTCAGAGGGAAAGATGAACACAAAGAAAATATATGTGTAGCAATCTTATTTGTATTTCCACCCTTGATAAGCCATGCTTATCATTCTTATCCTCTGTATAGTTATTGTTAACTCTTCCACATTTTAAATTCTTTTTACTGTGTTTTTTTTTGATAAATACAAAATAAAGGAAAAAAAAAAGAATGAGAGCAAACATACAATTTTATTTAATGTTTCTATGAAGCAGGGGCCTCATAAAGAAACCCAGAGATGTTGTTGAGGTAAATATTTATAGGCAGAGTTGGATGGAGGGCAGTAAATTGTGACAATGTGATAGGGCCAGGGGCTGAGGAAATGTACTGACAAGAAAAGTGAGCAGGATTCTTTGTTCAGAACCACCTCCATTGTCAGCTTTCCTTTCTTGCATGGTTTTAAATTCCCTTTTCCTGTATTAAAGTGGCAGAGTTGGGGTGGGATATTCTGCCTCTGTTAACAGGTGAAATGAGACTGTTGATCCTCATGGTTGGCACCTTGTATTTACACACTGTAGCTGTAAATTGTACATTTTGAAGCTATTGCTAAAGTTATTTCTGATAGTTAATAACTACAGACATTAAATTAAAACCTCTCTTATGATAGCAGCTCAACTCAAACACTGAGTTTTTAGGGTCACACTTAGCCCTGGGATATGCTAATATAATTCATAAAATTGACTTTGGATTATGAGGATGGGTTTTGAGTTAGGAAAGAAAATAATCCAAATGGCACACTCTGGGGTTTAGCAGAAAGGGCAGGCACACTCATGAATATATTTGGTACCCATCTCCATTCCAATTTGTTGATCCCATGGGAAAAAGTTGTGTGCAGGGAATGACATGGATTATAATCTAAAACCATTTTCTGCAAGAGGAAATCAGAATTTTCAGGACCAAATATTAGACCAAAGAACCTTCTTTTCTTCGTTTCCACCCATTGTGGCATAGAGATGGCTGTGGGCATTTTGTTTTTTCACTTATTTGGTTTCAAATTTTAATTAACACTTAAGATTTTATATTTCATAGGGGACCATGTGATGCTTTGATATAAACATGTATTACATAACATTTGAACATCTAGTTCAGTCTCTATTTTTTGGTGAATTATATTTACCACTGCCTGTGTTCATTTTCATGGACTTGTACTCTGAACACATTTTCTGCTCTTGGTATTATATGTGCTTCAACTCTTGGTGCTGTCAAAACATGTTTTTAAAAATAACCTGTGGGTTTTAGTCTATACAGTAAAGAGAAGATAGATTTTTTAAAATAAAATCTATCTAATATTAGATCATTAGGAATTACATTTATGATTAAGTTTTGGTTTTATGTGGCAAGGCAGGACAGAGGTATGCTGACATTTAAATTGTTTATTTTTTTTAACTAGTGCTTAATAGTAGGAAAGATAGTTCTCCTAGTGATTGATTGTACAATTTCACTTACTCAGTTTTTTTTTCCTATTTTATCCCATTAGTTTCTTTTAAAGGAAGCATTCTAAGGGGAAAGCTGTCTCTCCCTCATTTCTTCTTTGGCTGCCTCTCTACACATCAGGCCTTGACTTGAATGTCCCTCTAACAGGGAAACCTTCTCTGACCCACATGACTTATATTTTAGTTTCTTATGCTCTTGGGGGCCCTGTACTTCAAGTCTTTACATCATGTGCTATTTTACAGATGCATCTTTTTTTTTTTTATGGTGAAAAAGTATATTTAGAATTTGCCATCTGAACTGAGTTTAGATAATCCCAATTTTGTTGGTGACATCCAGAGCATCATAATCAGGAGCCAATAGAACATATGCCTTCTTCTCTCCGTCAGGCATTATGAGGGTGTTGACTTTGGCCACATCTATGTCATAGAGTTTCTTCACAGCCTGTTTGAGCTGGTGTTTGTTGGCCTTGACATCCACAATGAACACAAGTGTGTGGTTGCCTTCTATCTTCTTCATGGCTGACTTAGTGGTCAGGAGGAATTTGATGATGGCATAGTGGTCAAGCTTGTTTCTCCTAGGTGCGCTCTTTCGAGGGTATTTGGCTTTGGGAGGGGCAGGAGCTTCCTTCTTGGCTTTCGGCGCCATCTTGGTGAAAAGCCCTCAGGTGCATCTTAATGCTTGTCCTTTACCTTGACTGTGAACTAAGGCAGGCTGTGTGTGTCCTTAACAATCTCTCACTGGTTCAGTGTCTGGCTCATGCCTGGTATCTAATAATATTCTTGAATCATTGGGTGGAGGCCAAAAAGACCACTCATGGGCGTATGGGAGCAGTGTTTGTAGCAACATTTTTATTAGTGTTGGTATAGGGTTCGGGTTTCTTCCTCTCTGAGTGTGTTTTGAGTATCACCACATCAAATTACTGAAGTAGGAAGAAAAGCTGACATTCTGTTTTCCAGTGACCATGCATTTGACCCACTTCTCTAGTAATGTCATCACGGCTGGATCTCGTTGCTGTAGCTTCTTGGAGGCTGACAGGCGGAACTAGTTGCTTCAGCGCCCAATCTTCATCTGTCATACAAAACAGCTTGCAGATTCTTGTTATGTGAATTCAATATAAAGAGAGGGATGTTTTTCTTGTTGAGCTTTCATGGTAATTGAAAGTAACCGTGTGAAGGCACTTGTGGAAAATATGGGGAACAGACTGCCTTTGAGAGGGTAACCCACCCAGTCCTCACCACAGGAGTTAAGCCTCATCTACAAGTCCACAAGCTTAGGATGTTTGATGTTATCAACAGTTTTGAGATTGACCTAGCACATCCTTTCAAGTACAATGCCTAGGCTCACATTACTGTGCCTCAGCTCTCTGATAAGATGTTACTTTCATTGTTGCTGGGAGACACATCCTAAGGAACCTTGGACATGGGCTAGTATACTACTCTTCAGTTGGGAAAGAATCTGTTTTAGAATTCTAGATCAATAAACTGATGGAGAGAAATTGGAAATGTGCTATGAAAAATCATTAAGCAGAGAAATTCCACTGCTCCTGAGTTCTGATTCAGAGGAAATAAATAACACTTGACCGCTCTGAAAGTTTGTATTTTACAAGCTTGGTCCTGCGGAAATGGAGTATCACATAGTACTGTGTCAATGACACTTGTTGTCTTAATGGTTTGGCCCTGTAGATAGAAGCTGTGTTTCATGAAGCTGTTTTAGTTAACAGGCAAGTCTCACCTCACACCGTGGGTGAGAAGTTTTCGCGCAGTGACATGAAACAAGGTACCATTCAGCAGTCATTCATGCCATGACTTGGTTATATTTTAAGATAGCTTTAAAATCACTTAGTCGAATAAAACTCTAAAGTACTGTAACTGCCAGGTTGCTTTATCTAATTTATGAACCAGAGGCAAAGGAATCAACAATAACCCTCCATTTGCTGTTATTAGATTAGCTATTACGGAAACCACAGAAAGTATATAACCCTTTACTTTGTGCTCACTTGAATTCAGTTATTAATGTTTGATGGAACTTTCATTTAACAAAATGCCTTTGTTTACAACAATAAACATGTTAAGTCTTTTGTGTTCTGAATTTGATATAGCCACTTTAGAACCTGCCACTCACAATGGCATGGTAAACTTAGACACTATTTGTATTCTGCCAAACATTTCCATTCAGTTGTGTCTGGGTCCTGTTTTACTTCCTGACTTTCAAAACGACATTTTTATATTTGTAAGTCCTTTACTTCTTCAAGAATATAACCAGGCATTAACAAATATAGAACTACTTGTAGCAGCTCCATAAAATTGATTTTTTTCAAAATTATATAAGCATCTGGTGGTCTGAAAATATTTTATACCTGATATTTAAGAGATATTTTGACTATTGCCAAGAAGGCTCGATTCTTTCATGCTGTTTCCCTGTGGATGCTGTCATTTGCTGCTGTGCTGCGTAGCTCAGACTGAGGAGGTGGATGGAGGATTTTCCCCAAACTTTCTTAACTGTAACTACCTTTTCCTCATCCTGTATTGACTTCATAACAGGACTTATTATAGTACACACATCAGAGACTGTTGTGATGAAAGTCTGGGCTTGTCCTTATTCAAAATTTTGTTGATTTGAGTAATATTCTATTGATTCTATATTAGGTTGTGTAAAAGAAATGCTTTTTATCTTTTTAGGAATTAATAGTTGGTATCTTGGCCATATCTAAAAGTGACATAGAACATAGTTACTATTTTGCACCTGATCACATATACAGCTTGAGGGTGAATCACCACCATGAAGGTGGATATTTCAGGTGCTGATTGTATCTCATAGCCAAATCCACATTTCAAAGGAGTATTACTTATAAAATGCATTTTTATTTTACTTCATTTACAGTGGCATTTAAAACTGAGGTAATGGG
The DNA here is from genome assembly GCA_004025045.1 of Sigmodon hispidus. Classification (NCBI taxonomy): domain Eukaryota; kingdom Metazoa; phylum Chordata; class Mammalia; order Rodentia; family Cricetidae; genus Sigmodon; species Sigmodon hispidus. The sequence continues at coordinate 4,381 of PVIH01003883.1, forward strand.
TATCTTAGATATCTTGCTAGAATTATATTGCACTTCCTTTAGAAAGGGATCTTTTGTACTATTCATTGTTAGCTTTCTACTTTTCTTCCATGTCTGTGAAACTTTGCTCCATCCTGTAATATATAGTTAAAATTTTCATCTTTGCTTCCTTTACATACATGTTTTGGGGTAGTGGAGATGGCTTTAGATAAATCCACACCATTTCCACCCATTTCCTTTAGTCCTGTAGCCAGAGAGAGCAATAGAACTCCGGGTTGGGAGCTCTGTGTGCTGACTTTGCCTTTGATGTTGATATGCTTTTGGTTTGTCTTTGGGTGGGGGCACTAGGGATCAGATACTTTATATGACTGTTATAAGGTGGAAAGTTTTAATCTGTGACATCTGTTAGCTTGACTAATGAGTCACAGGTGAACAGAAACTTTCTTAAGCTGTGAAAGTTTCAGCAGGAATAAATGTTGGGTCCATGGTGTTAGCATAATGCAAAAAAAGATAGCATTTAAGATCATCTCTGCGTCAGCATCATAGTGACAGTGCCCCTCACTTGAGTCAGGGATTGAGGACTTACTGAGATACACCATCTGGCAAAATACGGAAGGCGGGTTTGTGCCAACTGAAAAAGCTGTGTCAGATCCAACTCTTGTGTATTTTGCACGTTATTGAATGCCTGGAAAAATGCTTATCACTTTTTAATTAGGAAGGGATAAAGGATTTTAGTGCCCCCAGAAAATATCAGTGGCCCAGAGATAGAACAATTACCCATTGGATCACAAGGGGCAGCATAAGGGTATTTAACCTTGAACTCATGGAGGAAACAAGGACAGCCTTGTCCAGGGTCTTTTTTTTTTTTTTTTTTTTTTTTTTTTTTTTTTTTTTTTTTTTTTTTTTTTTTTTTTTTTTTTTTTTTTTTTTTTTTTTTTTTTTTTTTTTAGAAGTGTCACAAGGGTGGCATGCCCTTGGTGTGCCTGGGAAGAACTGGGGGCCAGGTCTTTCTGTTATTCTGATAGTTGCCCAGATTTTCCATCTTGTGGCATGAGCAGTCCTTGGAAGCACATGCCAAGAAATCAACTCACTTTTGCATCTTGGCCTATCATATAAACTGTGGCCTGTCATGTTCATTAAAATGAGAATTTGTAGAATGGAATTTGCCCGACTGGCAGAATAGTTTAAATGTCAGATGTTGTTAGGTCTGGGTATAAATATTATGTTTCTATTGTTAATTAATTGCAGTGCCTTAGTACCAGTGATCCAAAATCCAATTTAGTCTGCAATAGGGCTGTGGATAAGGGCCAGAGATAATGAATGCAGAAGGAAAATGTATTCAGACTTTCCATTGTATTTATCAATGTCCTCTTAGAAAAATAGCAAATTTCAGTGTGTGACTGAAGTTCAAGAGTTGCAAAACAGGACAGAATTAAGACTCATTGTCTTTTGAAAACTCTCAAATGTCACTGTTGAATCTGTTCACTGAGTCTGTCTTGGCATCAAAATTCCAAAGAGATGCTGCCTGGTTCTTTGATTTCCATCTCATTGCCCCACCCCCATCTGTTGTTATGTCTGAAGTTAACTTCAGAGATGCAGCATGGAGGTAGCTAGCCTTTCACTCTGTGTTTGTCTTCTAGCATTTCCCTTTCTTCTTTTCATCCCATGGTTTGGTCCCCAGGCCCAGCAGCCTGTCTGTCAAGTCTGTCTCTGTTTGTCAAGATCATTTTGCTTCCAAATTGAGCTGGAGGCTGATCTCACCCAGAATAAAGCTAGTAGAACTGCCTACTTGAGAAGGGGGAGAAGAAATCTTGCTGCTGGTGCCCAGCCTTCCAAACTGATGTTATTGCCAAGTCATGAGCCAACAGGCTTTAGCTGCCATCCACAACCAGTATTTTGCTGAATACTTGCTGTGAGCATGGCACCTTACCCTGCCACCTCAATAGGTTCGAGAGGCGAATGGGTGTGCCAGGCTGAGCAGGGCTGATTAAGACTTTGGAAGGCAGGACTGATGTGGTCCAGTGGTCAGGGATTCTCATTTAGTTTCTGGCCTCCTGTTCTGTGCTAACCTCTGTGATTATCCAGACTGAGAATTAGAGAAGGGAAGATGAACTTAGGTCTGCGTTGAGTGTTACTGTCCAGCTGTCTCTGTCAGATAAAAAATGAGAGGGAAGGAGGCCAGAGAATCTTCCAGATGGAGAGTTCAGAGGAGGGCACAACCAGACTCCCTTTTCCAGAGATGTTACTGGGCCATTTGAGCCCTTGGCCAGGAGCCAAGAGTTGCACAGACTGTTTCCTGGTTTGAAGTGGAGCAGGGTCTGGAAGAACAAGACCATGGGTTCTTGGTGGGTGCAGATTCAGTGGGGTACATACAGGCTCTGTGGTGCAGGCACAACACTGACCCCAGGGCTTTGTCAGTCTGGGAGTTAGACCCTTCTTCTTGACCTTTGTTCAAGGGTCTTTCCTAAGTCACATGGGGACTGGAGTTGGCAAGCATAGAAGCAAAATGGGGAGTTGGCATTCTCAGCATCCCCCATTTCTTCTGTGTAGGAAAGGTGACTTAAGGAAAGCTAGAGGCTGTGATAACAACAGTGACCATTGATCCTTGGACTGACTCACCTGTGGACAGCCAGTCTGGGCAGCAAGAACTTGGTGAGACTACAGCCACTGACAGCCACTCCCTCTGCTTCTTGGTAACACAGCTTTCTAACTAATTTCAATATGCCCTGAAAAGTATCCAGTGTGGGGATCCAAGAGAAATAATTTATTCATATGAAAGCAAGTTTTTAGACTACGGTTTAAAGAATACTAGGAAAGGAACAATTGATACTCCACTGGATGTCTATGTTGGCACCTTAGAAAATAGACTATTTTGAGTATGGATCAGCATACATGCCCTCAGTTTTTCCTAAAGATGAACTTCTCTTTCTCAAACTCAGACTAGTAGAGTTTGGGGAAGGGCGGGGCTATTAGGAGCAGAGATATTTGACTTGAAATGTCATCCCATTTTGAGAAAACATACTGGGGGCATGTTAGGGCATCCCTGTGCAAATGCCACATTGTCACATTGTCTCCTCCTGAGATTATTTCAGTATGTTCTTGTCTCGACTGGTGGTCAGACAGATTCATTGGCCCTCCATTTTCAGGGCACCTACCCATCTCAGGTCACACTCCCCGAGATTTCATGGAATTTATTTTTTCTGGGATTCTGTAAATTTTGAGGTTGTGATTATTGACCACTTGGTATTCTGTTCCTCAGATGCCAGGTAATAATTTTCAGATCTCAAGATGCTTGGCCAGTTTACCTTTGCAATGTCTAGTGAATATGACAGGATCACATAGGTGTGGTGAGGGTGTAATGTGTGTATGGGTGGGGTGTGCATGTGTGTGTCTCAGGCCATGAAAGGCAGAACTGAACAAAGAGCTTTCTGTTTTATGAACCTGAAATTTAAAGTAGGAGAAAGTAAGGAACCAATGAAAACAAAGAACAAGTCTCCACAGTAATCATGTCTTTAGAATTTCAAATCATTGTATACTTATAATAGTGAGAACATACTCCTCTATACTAATAACAGTGAAAACATACTCTTGTATTAAGCAGGCTTTGCTGAGTGTTTGCTACATCTTCTAGAAGATAGAGATGCAACACAGATCAAGTCATTATACAGTTACAGACTTGTGGAAGGACTAGCACTTATTTTTACAACATAAGGTAAATCACAGAGGGAAGGAAGGTTATTCTGAACTCTGAATATACCCAAGTTTCACAAAGTTTCAGAATACCTCATATGGAATATATACATATAAACTGAAATATAATTTCTAAGAGTATATTGGAGAAAGTGTCAGGTTTTGGGGTCTTGCTGCTATTTCTTATAAGTGTTTAAATTACTATGCAGATTGTCAAATAACTCTATGTATTTAAAAATACTCATTTGGCATCAGGTGGTTTACCCACGCCTGTTTTCTAACTGCCTGGTTTTTACTGATATGTAGAAAAAGGTTTTAGAAAGTGGTTTAAGAATCTTCTCTTAGTTGAAAATTGGCTATCATTTGAAAGGCTGTTGCAGTAATTTGTCTGCAGTAACAGCTCAGTGAATGTAGCATAAAAATGAAAATGAGCACAGAGTTTATTCAGTGTCTTCACTGTTGTACCTGAATGCACAGCTCCTTCCTAGCTATGTAGATAATTGCAACAGACTTAAAGGTCAATAAGCAATCCCTCAACATGGCAGTTAAGTCAGGTGAAGGCTGCAGAATGTGACAGCAGAGCAAATACCTTAGTCCTGAGCAGCCTTGCTGCATGTGAGGTGCACCTGGGTGGTTCTTAGAAACAGCTTTCAAGTGTGAGAAAAGGGGCCACAGTCAAAGTCTGTCTGTATACTTGGGAAGGCTGTTTCTTTAAATTCAGATCCGTTTGTAAGGGATCTGGGGTGGGTCATGGTTCGAGGGGCTTGGAGTTTGTAAAGCTGCAAAAAAAAAAAAAAAAAAACCATCAAGATGAATCTCTTATCGGCCTGTTCAGCTTTGGTTCCATGTTTATTTCTTTGAGGAGCAGCTGAAGCCCAATCCTATTTAGATTCATTTAAATCTAATTTATGTCTTGCAGGAGGTCATCTGAAGGGTGTAGACACTGTTTGCTGTAGAACTGCAAGTGGTGAGTTTGGCTTTGGAAGAACAAGGAGTAGAGCAGCTTTGTAGCTGCAGGGCAGAATGTTTGCCTGGCTGTGCAAGTGTAGGTCTTTGAAACACGGTCAAAGAGAAGGCTTATTTTGAGTGGTGATCCTGACTTTTGTCAGGAGATAGGTATTTTGGGCATTGTAATAAGAGCTTTTGGGATCTGACTTGTTCCCACTTGAGATAACACACACACACACACAGAATTTTCAGGTACTAAAAATGTTGTAAAGGCTTTACATAGGTTGCACTTGCGTTTGTGTGTTTCGCAGATATTTTATTGAATGATTATGGATGTTGTGATAAAATCTGGGGCTTACAACACATAAGGCAGGCAGGTTTGAACAATAACAGGTGTAGGTTTTAAATAACTTAACATCTGATTAAAGCCAGAGAATATAAGCACACAGAACACAGTACTTTGAGATAATAGCTTGCATATTCATCATTACAGGGCAGACCAAGGCTGTTAAAGACAATCTCCCACCACAGAGCCCTAAAGGGAAGCTGCCACGAAGCCTGTAATCTTTAAACCTATTTCTTTAAAAAGCTTTTGCTTATTTATGTGTGTTCTTATATAATGTGTGGTGTGTGTCATAGCATGCTTGTGGAGGTCAGAGGCTAGCCTGCAGTCATTGGTTGGTTCTCCTTCCAGTGTGGAGGCTTAAGGATCAACTCAGGTGCCTTTACCTGCTGGCGGTTTGCTACTGAATGCTGAGGATCTGTGTGCTCCCCAAGCATGCTTCTCCTAATACAGGTACACAGGGCATGTGATCTTACAATGTGATGGGCAGCCCTTCCCTTTTGAGGTGTGTATGTTTTTGTCAGAGTGAGGTTTGTGAAGTGCCAGTAGTACTGTGTGACTTTTGGTCCTCTGTCCTAAAATGTAAAACTTCTGCCTGGCTCTGTCTTGGGGCACATGCCTTTGGAATCTTGCCTGTAGGTTAGGCATGCTTTAGTCCTCACACTCAGGAGGCTGAAAAGGAAATACCAGGAGTTGGGGGCCAGTTCTGGGCATATAGTGAGGCCGTTTCTCAGAAAAATAACCAAACAAGAAAAGGGGAACAGGTGATACATACAAATGGTTTTTGAAATGTACATTTTTTGAAATATGTGGAAAAAAATTAAGATAACAATCTTCTAACTATCTTGCCTCAGATTAGGTCCACCCATACTGTGAATTCTCCCGTTCTTGCTCAGATAACCATCCCTTTTCCAAGACAGAGACTGATGTTGAGACATTTCTTTGCTTTCATTTTTAGTTTTTCTTTCTACTTACATTATATTCCCAAACAGCCTCGTGTTTATTCTTGCCCTTGTGGAATGTATGCAAATTGAGTAATATTGTGGAGACCTTCTGTGACTTGCACATCCTTGTTAATATTGATGACAGTTTCATCAGCTTTTCCAATCTCTGTGTTATTTGATTTGAATAATCTATAAACATTTTATTGTACTGCTTTGATATTTGAGTTGTTTCCTGCATTTTGTCATGCTGTTTTTATTTGAGGTGCTCTTAGAAACTTTTGTATAGATGCTGTAAACATGGCTGCATGAACCTGTGATTATATAGATAAGAAAATGCTGGTTAGTTAACTTCAACAGGCTCATGGAATTGACATGTAATGTTAACACTCTGACTCCTTCTATCCTTCTCTCTCATTGTTCCATGTGCTTGGGATAAATGGCTCAGCTATATTTATTTGCATACACTAAGCATTGGTTGTTATCATCTGTGCTGGCCAGTTTTATGTCAACTTGACACAGGTTTGAGTCATCCACAAGGAATAGAAAATGGCTCATAAGAACCTGCTGTGGGGCATTTTCTTAATTAGTGATTGATGGAAAGGTCTAGCCCACTGTGGGTAGAGACATCCCACTGTGGGTAGGTGGTCCTGGGTGTGAGAAAACAGGCTGAGCAAGATATGGGGAGAAAGCCAGCAAGCAACACCCTTCAAGGTCTCAGCATTGGATCTCCAGGTTCTGGCCCTGCCAGACTTCCTGTCTTCACTTCCTTCAGTGATGAACAGTGATGTGAAAGTGTAAACAAACCCTTTCCTCTCCAAGTTGCTTTTGGTTATAGTGCTTCATCACAGCAATAATAACCCCGACTAAGACATCACTGGCTTTTTATAACCAGAATTATGATTATTATTTCTTTACCATCTAAATTTTGACTAATTTTTATTATTGATTATTCAGTTCAGTGGACCTTCTCTGGTCACCATTGATTCTTATTTATCATTCTTACCTTCTAAGATAAATTTCTATATATTCAACTACATCTTTATTTTTTTCAGCAAAAGCAAACTACTGTAGACAGCAACCGTTTATCTGAATAATGTCTTTGTTTCTATGCTATTTTTGAATGATAGAGTTGGCATGAGTGTAGTTTATTGCATTTTAAAAAATTGTTAGCACTTTGAACATGTTATACCATCACTGCCTTGCTTTTATTTTTATGGGTGGGTAACATGTTCTTTTGCAGGTGTCTTTTCCGGTTAATTAAGGACTGTCTCTGATGTTCTGTAATTTCATTTGGAAGCATCTAAGTTCGGATTTTCTTGTATTTATTGTGTGATTTTGATGTGCTTTCTATAAAGACTCATGACTTTCATCCTAGGAAATTTATAGGCATTATTTTTTTCAAGTTGGTCTTTCTCTTTGCTACTTACAATTCCTTATTTTGCTTAGCATTTCTATGGATTTGGAATGGAAAGGGTTTCAGACGATAAATCTCTCACATTTCACTGAAGGAAATGCTATGCAATTTCATTTATTCTTTCCCAAATTTTACTTTCTCCAACCCTGCTGTGTTCCTTGAAACTAGCAGAGTCATGAGGAACTTCTGATGCTTTTCCAGAGAGGGGCCTGCATTAGTAGTCTAAGGGTTAGAACACTGCCTATGAATATAGCCTTTTCTTTGGCAGAGTTAAAATCTTGGAGCGAACTAGTCTTCTAAGACTTAAATCCATCACTTAGAATATTGAAAAGAAAAAATAATTATATTTCTCAATTATTGCAACTTTAGAATGAATGAAAACCTAGCTAAGAATATAAGAAGAGGCAAATTACAATAAATTCATAGACTCTGTGAGTGATGTTGGATGCTATAGAATCAGCCTCCCCAGCCATACGTTGTCATAATTCCTTAGCAGTTGTTCCTCTGCAGGTGTTTTCACAGGTCTCATTGACAAGTGTGTAGCAAATATAAAGTATATTTTGGTAAGTGGGGACGTTAGCAAGTCAAGATTTGAAATAGAAAGTTTCAGGATTTTTTTTTTCCTCTCTTGTGAGTTTCTCCTAAAAGAAGGCTCCATTTTTTTTTTTTTTTTTTTTTTTTTTTTTGAGAAAGGATGGCTGTGTAGCATAGGCATCTGCCTACCTCTCTCTTATGGGACAAGGTGCTAAGCTGAACTCCGGGCCCACATACCTTATATGAATGGAACAATTTTCTAGAACTGAAAGTTCCTGTGGGAGGTGGAGTTCAGCTGCAGGAAAAACATACTAAAAGACTAGGAATGTAAGTGTGTGGTGGGATTGCATTGCCATCCTGATGTTTAATGACTTACAATCCCACAGTTTACACTCCATTCACTGCTGAGGTGATCATATCCCAAAAGGTTTGGCTGTAGATGTGACAAAGTTTGTGTGATGAAGATCTGAGGAACTGTGTGCTGTTTTCAGTTTGTAGCTGCCATATCAGCCCATTTTCCCTTTGCTGATGACATACTGCAGCATATGGGGAGTTGTAAAAATCTAAGAGGCTTATCTGGATAGTGGTTCTGAAAGTGAAGGTCAAAGGGCTACATCTGGCAATGGTGTTTGTTTCACGGCAGAACATGGAGGCTGGAAGATCATCACATACCAGGAGACGGGGAGAGTGTATGTACATAATACATGGATGTGTACATGTCACAGATATTTTCACAGATCATACATGCACACACGCAAACATGCACACGCACACTTACACACACACACACACACACACTGCCTCTTGTCATGACTGATCTTTTTCTCTTTAAAGCCACCACCATTCTAGAATTTAATCCCAAAAGCTTTAGCCTAGTAACCTTATTTGCACCTAATGATTTCTTAATGTCCTTTCCTCTAACAAGGTTCAGATTAAGTTTTCATTCTCTTTGAGCCTTGTGGTAGAAATTAGATTCTGACACACGAAACACTGGGAGACATTAAAGCCATAGCTGTGTGGCTCTGATTGGCCTTTCGGCAGGTGTAAGGCACAAACTTTATCAGTGGTGTATTTAGCACCACACACCACAGAATATGGAAATTCTGTTGAGAAACATGACAAGGAAACATTTGGTGTTTTGTTCTCAAACGTATCAGTTTTTCATTTTTATCTCTTCATAGCTTTGAAGCTTGGCAAAGAAGGGAAATCCACCGAGAACATTCTGTAAAGGTAAGTGTATTTATTACATGGCCTTGACAAACATTGCCTTTGCCACATTGATTTTTCTTTTATTCGGAGATTTAAACATGTGGATTAAAGATCCAGCTGACAGGACACTTCCTTAACCACCCACTTGTCCCCCTCAGAGGTGAAAGTGCTGAGCAATAGTTAGAGAGCAGGAGGAAATAAAATGATGTGCTGAGGGTAGCCAAATGCAATTGTGTGTTTGCTGACTCTTGCTTTCTTTTCAACAGTTGAGACATTCCAATAGAGGTAAGTCTACTAAGATTAATGCTAGATGGAAAAAGAATACACTTGTACCACTTCTGGTCAATATTGAAATAAAACCAGCTGACCAAATAAAGCATTTAAAATGGATGCAGAATGGCATTTCAGTTAGGTTGGCTGAAATTTATCATGGAAGTCAGTCATGGCTGAGTAGAGGAGCTGGGTGTGTATCATGGAGATAACCTTCCACTTGTCTGGGACCAATGACATTTCACCCAGTCACACTGGATCCTAAGAAAGTTGCAGGAAGGGCACCTCCATCTTCAAAGCAATAGGAAAAAGATCCCAGTTGAGCCACCTGTGAAGCCTTCTGGTTGAGTTGGTTTTCACATGGGAAATGTAATTGTTTCTTCCTTGTAGGTATATTTATAAGTGCACCTCTGTACAGCAGTGTTCTTTGATTCATTGTTTAATTTCTGTTATGCATGAAGAATTTTAATTTAAAGAATTCACTCTGAGGAATTATAGTGCTGAGCTTTCATTGAGGCTTTGGTGGCCAGGGTGAGTTTACATCTGTTTTCATCATCAATTATGTTTTTGACAAATTTAGGGTTTTTTTCTGTCATTTTTATTATAGTAATTATGACTATGACCACATTAGTTAAAGTTGAAAAGTGATTTTGATTTACTTTCTATTTTAAGTTATTTCTAACTTTATGACAAATGAGTTTTTAATGTTCATTTTGAGAGTAAAGTATAGTTTTACAAAGAATTTGAGGAAAGATCTCTTTGGAATAGTTAAACCATCTATAAAAACTGTTTAGAGGATTTTCTTTGGGGTAATCAAGTTGTGGTGTATGAAACCTGGCTGTCTTGGACCTATGATAGGTGGCCATCGCTAAGAAAATATAATATGAAGATGCAGATGGTTCTCATTGTCAGATATCATTCATATCCCTGCAACTTTGAGGCATTTCCTAGAATATGGCAGGACCCGATAGCATTGGAGTTATAGATGATAAGGCCGTTTTGAGGACTTCGTGGTCAGATGTTTTGGCTATAATTCTTGCTTTCCTTTTGGGGAGGGAGCATTTTCACACTGTGTTTTGTGTCAAGCTCTTGCTCTGGAGTCAGACATGGCCTTGGTCCTGCCTTGTTTATTTGAACACGAACAAAGTATTCATTCTCTTTGTGTATTTATTCTCTTCCCTGTCTGTGAAATGGAGATGATAAGATATATTGTGCCTCATATGGTTGTTGTGAAAGATCATGTCCTGGTCCATGATAAGCAGATGTTACCTCTACTGCTGCTGTTGTTACTGTCAATTCCTCCTTCTCTTGCTCCTCCTCATGAGCAAAAACAGCCTTAAAAACTTATTAGATGTTTTGAAAAGTATATTCATTTTATTTATATGTATACCTGTGTGCCTGTATGTATATATGTACATAAGTGCTAAGTGTGTGTATTTGTATAGAAGATGTTGACATCAGGTATCTTCACCATTGCTTTCTAAAATATTTTTTTGACACTTTCTCACTTAATCTGGTACATACCAATTGTACTAGATTGGCTAGCTAGCCATTGTCAGCATCCTCTTGTCTCTGCCCCTTCAGCAATGGAATTGCTCATGGCAGCCTTTTTGATGTAGATGCTGGGGATCAAGCTCAGGTTCTTCTGCTTGTACAACATGCTCCTTATGGGATGAGCCATCTCCCAGCCATACCCATTATTTTATTTTTTAATGATCACCTCTAAAATTGTTTTTAATTATGTATGTATGTGCGTGGATATGTGCACTTGAGTACAAGAGCCTGTGGAAGACAAAGGTGTCAGATAGCCATGAAACTGGAGTTACAGGTAGTTTTTAGATGCTTGACTTGACTTGGGAAGTGGGAACTGCTGGACCTTTGGACGAGCAGCAAGCACTGCTTGCTAAGCACTGAGCCAGGTCTCTGGTTCCTACTTTGTTGTTGCTTTGTGGTTTTTTTTTTTTTGTTTGTTTGTTTGTTTTCAGACAGGGTTTCTCTGTGTAGACCTGGCTGTCCTGAAACTTGCTTTGTAGATCAAGCCTGCATGCACTACCTCACTGAGCTACTATTTAAAAAAAAAAAAAAAAAAAAAAAAAAGTTGTTTCAGAATGTTTTCAAAATGAACCAACAGAAAAGGAGAGAAAAACTCTTATTTTATCCTCAGGAATCAAATGAAAAGGTTACTTTTAATAGATAATTAGGAATGAGTCTGGTTAGATAGCTCAGCAGATAAAGGGGCTTGCTGCTCACCCTGATGATGGGAGTTCAGTCGCCAAGCTTCACATGGTGCAGGAGAGAACTAACTACTGTTAGTTTGTCCCTGACCTCTGTTTGCATCCTGTGGCATGTGAAAACACACACACACACACACACACACACACACACACACACACACACACACGAGAGAGAGAGAGAGAGAGAGAGAGAGAGAGAGAGAGAGAGAGAGAGAATCAATAAATGTAATAAAAAAGAAATATGAGAAATTTTCAGAAGCAAAAAAAAAATGGTCAGGGTTAAGTTTTGTGGGCACCAGGGAGATGGACCTTTTCTCTATGTATGGCCAGTTACTAATTACTATAATCTTAAATTATATTTGTAGTAATCCACTGCTAGGTAGATTGATAAGGAATTTTTGAAGAAAGCCTTGGTAAATTTAGATGGACACCCTCCCTCATTCTCCCCCTGCTCTGCCTTTTCTCTTCACTGGCTTTTATTTCCTTTTGGAGGATGCTGTAGTGGACTCTTTCAGCCCCACACTTTGGAGGATGCTGTAGTGGACTCTTGCAGCCCCACACTTTGGAGGATGCTGTAGTGGACTCTTGCAGCCCCACACTTTGGAGGATGCTGTAGTGGACTCTTGCAGCCCCACACTTTGGAATTCAGACCTTTTTCTAGAGCATTCTCTTTTGTCCCAGTGGACATTCTGGCCTGACCATACCCATGACACCTCACTAGCAGTTTCTGGTAGTTAGTCTCCATGTCTGTCTTGACTCCTGATGGCCTCCAGCTGGCTTTCAGAATTCTACACCTAGCTGGCTTGTTTATCTTGCTTACAAAATGAGAACCCCAACTAATAGCTTTTACATTAATGAATAAGATTTCGAGTAAATGGTGATGTTTAGGGATTTACAATGAGGATAGCATTCATTACCTTCTCCCGCTTTGAATAAGAGCTGGATGTTTGACAGTAGATTACAGCATTCCTCACGACCCCCTTGCTCTACACAAAACAGTCTCCTCTGGATGGCTTCTCGGAGAAGGCAGGATGCTTGCATACACAGTGAGAGGGATGGGAAAGACACCTGCCTAATGTCTTGGGTCTTGGATTCCCTGTGGCCTAGGTTTGAGAGGGACTGCATTTTTTTTTCATTACCTCAACTTCTAAGAACAAAACAATATTGTTTGTTTTATTTTACTTTTTTCTGAATTTTAATTTCTCTTTTCAATATTGTTTTTGTTCCACCAAACTCCTTTTTGTTGATGTGTAAAATATGATTGGAAACTTCATTGTTTGAGTCTCTGACATTCTTATGGTTTCCTCAGAATGGAAGAAGCAACTTTTCTCTTATATCTTCATTCTTGCCTACTTCTCTGTTCTGTACAGGTCCTGGAACAAAGATGTTTAATTCTTGTTCTCTCAGGGACATCATCTTTGCTCCCCTGTTGTAACTAAGTAACACAGTTGCATTGCATGCTGGGAAGAACCTTGGCTAAAGCATTAGGAAGAATGCTTTCTAGTTTGGTTCTGCAGCTTGGTAGCTTTGGGCTCTGGGCAATGGTCCTAATTTTTCCTAAAGTTCATATTTTTCATCTGCAGAATCAGATTAACTGAACCTGTACAGTCCATAGATCTGTTTGAAGATCACATACTGATCATATATGTAGAAATATTTTGCAAATTATAAAGTGTATTACTTTCACTGTTTACTGTACACATCTAGGAACTGCATAAGAACTGTGTATGGTTAGCTCTATTAAGGTTTAAAAATGTAAATTTTAGTAAGTAGAAAAAAATCTATGTTAATCCTAGTATATAAAGATTTATAACATCTTATATTATGAATTGATCTTTGATATTTAATGAAACAACATATCTACGTTATTTAAATAGAATAGCACCACGAATCAAATAATGAAAAACTTGCAGCATTCATCTACTCTCTACCTATCTCCCCCTCCTCAGATCTCCCTAAATTTGCCACTCTCTACTCTGATACTATTGCTATTCTTTTTCTCTGTTTCTAAATAAAATACTTTTCTTAATATGTGAATTCTAACAATAACTCTCTGCCATTTCCTATTACTACCACATCTATTTCTCATAGCCTTCTAATATTGTTATATCACAAGTTTTGTTCAAATCGGCAGGTAATTACTACATTTTCATAATGATATAACTTTTTTTCACATTGGGCATGGAGGTATAGTCTAGTTGGTTATTTATTTTAATATGTAAACTTTAATGTAGTTTATAATTAATACATGGTTTCAAAGATTATTTTCCAATGTATCTACTAATACCATATGAAGAAGATGGTAGTAGATGGGTCAGAGAGATGTTTCCATTATACTGATATGGAAAGTAAGACTTAAGTAGTTTGTCCAGACCCCCACTAGTGTCAGATCTCTGTAGAGCTAATAGTCCTAATGTAGACAGTTTGATGAATACTGTCACTTCAGTCATTATGCTAATCAGCAGATCTGAGATGGAAAGCAAGGGCATGCTTGTATAAGCCCTAGCCAGATCCCTGGCACAGAATGGGTGATGTGCCCCATAGGCAGTGATTACAGGGAGACTGTGGCGCTCTTCTATGTCCTGTCGCTCCTTGGTCATAGCCCTGTTGATGGTATGCATTGTCAGTCATCATTACTACCATCATCAGTGACATGACTGTGCAGTCCTGATGTCTGCTATAGCATCTGTTCTTTGGTGTAAGTACATCATACTAGTGATGATTTGGATAAGGATACGTCCCATCATTTTTAAGTTTGGGAGGTGCTTGGATGAAATGGGGCACAGAGAATTGGATCGCATGATTTTAGTTCAGTTAGCTTTGTTGTTTGGTACAAAGTGATGAAAAATTCATCCCCATTTTAACTCTTCCCTTGAAGGAAGTCATTTTGCTCTGAAAGTTCCCCTAACGTGACACGGAGGAGAAATGAAGACATTAGTGACAGAGGTACCCTGTTATCTTTGTTCTGCTGTCACCACCTCCATACTTGGCACTTCTTGTTTATCAGGCAGAAGAGAAGTGGTAAAATTTGGCCTGGGGTTTTCTCATCCCGAGGTGTGAAATTATTTTAGAGCTATCGTAATAATACTTTGCATTTCTATGGCGATTTTATTTGAAGATCTCAAAGTGTTCAGCTGGTGTTAATAGAGCTTCCCAGCACCCTCTGAAGTAGGTAGGTATTATTAGAGACCATTCCCTCTACGAACATTCTCACTTCCTATCCCATGTGTGACTTGAAATGCTTCTGTATTGTTTGGGAATCTCAACAATTTGAAGTGCCATGCATGTAGGGCACTTCCTTCCTTCAGATTCAGTCCTCATCAATGCCCGGTACACTGAGGGAAATCAAGTAGTCTCTTATAAATAGGTATGACATTTTGTAAGAGAATTAAGATAAAAGGAATTTGTTGTTGCGTTTGTGTGACTGTTTAAAAATATTTACTATTGTCCATCAGCCATGAAGCTTTCTGTTTCACAGCTAGCTTTCCTTTTTACAAAGTAGCAGAATGTATAACAGTAAATATACTGAATTACTAAGACAAACTTGTCCTGGGGGTGTGGTGTCCTTTAGGAGCTCAGGACATGTCAAACCAAGCAGTAATACAAATTGAGTTTGCATTCTGGTTTAAAAGTGTCATTTTGAAAAACTGTTTTAAATCTTACATGTGTGGCTTTTGTGGTGTGACTTTTCCTGGGGACATGTTGACAACAGCCTATTCTTCCCAGCAGAACACCAAGAGTACCTTGGTGGATGGGTGAATTTAGTGGGAATACGCAGGGAAGCATAGGTGACAGCAGCCGCATCCCCATAACCCCCTACAGCACTGTGGATGACCCCAGAGGTTGTCACTGGCCCTTACTGCAAAGTTCTTCTTCAGAAGCAATTGTTTGCCATGTGTTTGGGGAGGGGCTTTGTGAGTTTGAAATGTTTCTGAGGTATGTTAGTCATGTGATCACTGCCTCTCCCCCATAACCAGGAGGAATGTTTTATTCTGGAGGGAAGAGCTACACAATTTTAATAACGCATGGGCACATACTTGGCTATAATTTTCCTTTAAATATTGGGGAAAATTGACTCAATGTTATTTGAACTTTCACTTATTTGTGGTCATTGGTGCAAAAGTGCAGCATATTTGGGATAGATAGCACAGAACACTGAGGGAAAGGCCCTTCCATCTTACAGCAGCCATTCTTTGAGGCATCTTGCCCATTTCGTTTAAAACAGCTTTGTTGTCAAAAAAGGCTGGGCTCTTTACTGTGACTTCACATCTTCATATTCGCAGCATCCTGTCACCACCACCATTAAAAGTCCTGCCAGGAACGGGGACAGTCTCCACTACCTTAAGGAACTAAAATACCTTCAGGTTCCCTCCAACACCAGGAAAACCCATTTCCCACTCTCCTGCAGTCAGCTGCCTAGGCAAGAGCAGAGGACATAGGATGCTTTTAAGCTAAGCAAAAACAGCTTGTACTTATCTTTATCTGCGTCCTTTGTAGGTCTGGCACATTTCTTTCAGTGTATTTAAGAATTGGGAGTAGGGAGATCCTTACTGGTGACAGGATTTAAGGGTTGGGATTACCTGTGATAACTTTCTCTTTAGATATTCCCTTAAGGCCAAGTGTATTAAAGCTCTTGAAATGAGAGAGGGAGATTATTCCCAGGAAGGATGACCTACCGTACAGATTGGTATTTTGAAATGACGTTGTCTGCATCAGTGCTGAGAAAGGTGACATGTCACTAGGTGGGTGCTTTATGGCTCTCAGATGAGGGTCAGGTGGTTGCATAATTCATATTTTTTTCTGGCTTCTCACTTGTCTTTCTTTTTGGAAAATAATCATTTAAGATCTATCATTTAAGGATTTGGGAGCCTGTTGGCAGAATTATGGATCTCTGTACCTTTTCTCTGGAGTCTTTGCTCAAAGGAGAATACATAAATTTCCTGCTAATTATGTACAGATAGATTTATTGTTGAAGATGCTTTTGGCTGCAAATAATCAAAAAGTCAACTTGAAATGGCTTTAAAAATAAGGGAATTAAAAGGAAAAGCTCCCCACCCTCCATGTCTACCTGCTGTATCTCTTGGATGTCAGGATTGCTGTGAGGATGCTCCAGAACCACACCTCAAAGTTCAGAATCCAACTGAAACTGGAATCAAGCAATTGGGGACACAGCAGGGTGCCTTTGATGGTTGTCACAGTGCTGCAGCAAGAGGGATGGGAGCATTAAACGTGACACATTGCTAAGCACTGACAAGTATTTTCTGAATTGCTCTCCCAACATGCATTTGAAATTCCAAAAAACAAAACCTATTAGACTAAGAAAAACAAACTCTAGGCTTTGTTTGTGCACTGGTCAGTTGCCTCAGCCAGCAGGGTCTTCAATGTGGACCTGAAACTGGGGGGTGGGGGGGGGACAGGAACACAAAAGAATAGAGGGCAAGACAAAAGACTTCTGATCAAGCCCCATTGTGACTTATTTTTCAGCCAGCAGTTTAAATAGGAACTCAGTGTGGGAAAGTTTACACTGACAGATAGGGTGGGGACATTCCACAGTCAAAAGGGTTACTTTGGAAATCTATCTATCAATTACCTAACTGGAAGAGGGACACCTGTTCTTTGAGAGTCTGACCGAAAAGGAGACACCTGTTTGTTGCTGGGAAAAAGCTTAACTCACAGTAAAAGGAAATCTAATTTGAGTCCTGCCTGAAGGACTGAATTCTTGTCGTACCTTGAGACAGTGGGCACACTGGCCCTTGGTTCCCAGCAGGCAGTGATGTGGTCCCTCTCGTATCTTACCTTCTCCCTCTCCCACCGTTGCCCACGTGTTGACTTCCTGCTCTGTGGTTTGGTTTTGGTTTGGTTTGTTGGTGAGCCTCCTGCAGATACGACAGCACTCATCAACCCAAGAGACTGTTCTCATATGTCTCCTGTTAACAACAGCAAAGAGTATTTCCTTTAACCACCAGCAGCATCACATCTTCTTTTCCAAATCTGACACTGACATATAGACCAAGATTACCACACACTTAACAAACTTAATTTTGTTGTGGTTTATAGAAATAAAGTTTTTTCAGTAGCATATTAGATAAAAAGAAAAGGCTACCCACAACTGGAGGTGGTGTGTGTGTGTGTGTGTGTGTGTGTGTGTGTGTGTGTGTGTGTGTGTGTTGAGTAGGAGACTCCTGCTCTAGTTGGTCCTGGCCAAGCTGCTAGGAACTGGAAGGGCAGATATTAGAGCAGCAGTAGCCCTTTCTTTGTTTTAAAGCAATAGGGCTTATGCCTTATGGGAGGTAAATGCACCCTTCCTTGGGTACATGGCTTTGAGGAGGGAGGACATTCAATAAAAGTAGGTCTTATGTTCTTCAAGGTTATCCAGAGAAACAGAACCAATAGATTAATTATCTATTTGCTTATTTATAACGAGGAGTTGGCTCACATAATTAGGAAAGCTGAGAACTTTCATGCTGTGTCATCCGCAAGCTGTAAACCCAGGAAAGCTGGTGGCTCCATTCCATTCCAGCTCAGTAGCTTGGAAAGCAGTGTAGCTGGAAGTGCAAAACCCAGTCTGAGGGCAAAAGAGGATCAGAAGACTTGTCCTAGGTCAGATAGCAGGGCAGGAGGAGGAGGAGGAAGATGAAGAGGAGGAGGAAGAGGAGGAGGAGGCCGCCGTAATTCATTGGGGAAGTCAGTCTGTTTTCCTGAGTCAACCGTCTGTAATACTAATCTCATTGGAAAACAATGACACATCCAAAATAGTGCTTAGTTAGGGCAACCTTGATTCTTTCAAGATGATACAGGGAATTAATTTATACTGCAGGATTCTGCCTAATATGTAGAAGGGGAGTGAGGGGAAAATCTGCTGTTAGATAGATTCTCTGTGTCTCCTATGTGGATGTTTCTTTCATTCATATGGATCCAATCTCCTTCCTTGAATGACTTGGAATAGGGCAGGCATTTCCCCTTGCTGGAGTCTGCTGTGGCCAGGCCCAGAGTGCATCTGACTGCTGGCTGCCTACATAATTGTACTTAATTCTACTTGGCAAACTTGAGGAGACTTTCCAAGAAAGGTGGAATACAGAACAGGCAGACAGATCTGCATCCCTATTAAATGTTGCTTCTCAGGTTCTCCATCTGAGCTGTTTAGGTAATTACTGATTCTAACTACAGGGATTCACATATAGCATGTATTTGGAAAGTAGTTATGGCAAGGATGTAGCCACCTGAGATGCAATGTAGCTATTTTCCAATGACATCAGTCAGTTGTTTTATTTTAGTGGAAATTTGTCTTTGCTTTGTAAATGAAAGACCTTTTTGTAAATGACATTCTATATCTAAAGATACAGAATATAAAGACTTAAAAGTCTCATAATTATTTTTATTTGGTAACTGATGCATTTACATTTTATAATACTTGGAAAACATCAGTAAAAGAAGAGAAAATAAAACTGTTCTTAATCTAACTCTGCAGAGGTGACCAACTGTTATATTTGGATGCTTTTTCCAGTTAGTTTTCTATGGTGATACACTTTTTAGAGAAAGTGGTACATACTATTTTTTCAGCTAAGTATTAGATTGTGACTGTTAAAAGCTCATTTAAACCATCATCATCTAAGTCTGCACTATGTTCCAGCAGGTGGATCTGCCTGCAGAAAAATGGAGGTACAGATTGGAAAAACTCATCTACCTTTCAAAATGGTCCTTAGGCTGGAATGTAGGCATGCAACCCAAGTTCTGTGTGACTGATGAGATATTGCCTATCTGGCTTCTAGAAGAGAGGGTGATTATAGAAGTTGGTCAGAAGTTAAGTTTGTATAATAATGATCATGCTTGTCCTTTTGGCCATCCCTTTCTTGAGGATAGTTTGAATGAGCTTATTTGGTGTTTTGCAAGGAGGATGGCTCAGCATGAGCATCCCTGTAAGGAAAATAATCAGCAGCCCCCTCAGGGTTCTGGAAGCATCATCTTTGCAGCTCAGGTCAGGGCAGCCCCTGCAGTCTGTGCTTGCTGGTCCTGATAAAGCAAATTCGAGCATACCAAATTGCTTTGCTCCGGCTTACCCCTTCTTCAGCGTGAATCCATAAATGCAACAAAAGGAAAGCACATGAACATTTGCTCTACAGAATTCAGAAAATTTTCTGCCTACTTAATCCTCTTCTTATTTGGGGGCTGTGGGTGGGAGGAGGGGGATTCTGTTTTTACTTGAACTGAGAATTGGAGCCATGGGCTGCTCTTTACTCCAGCCATGTTGTTGGAAACCCGCTGTGCTTTCTAGAGTTCTTAGATTCACTTCCAGTTTTGTGACTGTGGTGACTGCCTTTTGAGGGAACCTGAGCCCCTTGTTTTAACACAGAGTGTTTACTGTAGGAAATTCTGAGGACTGATGGGGCCTCCAGAAGATATTGTCCCTGCCACCATTCCCCGGGACTTTTAAATGATGGCAGGCAGAGCTCAGAGTCGGAACTTTCTGCAGTGATGCTATTCCTTGCTGGCATCTTGAAGATGATTTGGGAAACTCCCTGAGCTGCAGCCTCCTGTGGTGGAGCTCAGGAGAACTCTCTCCATCTCAAGGAAAGCACCACAGTCTTTTTTGTTTGTGTTTATGTCCTTCAGCTGTCTTGGACTAGAGGTCTCTGGGGCCATTTGCTTGACTCCAAAGCTCCGAGTGAGTAGAGCCAGTCTCAATCAATAACTGTAAACCCAGGAGATGCTTGCCCAGAGGTGGTGCTGGCTGAGGAGTGTGTCAATCTGCTTTAGGGGGAGGGGGCAACAGCTAAGATGTCCAAATAGTTTACATCTCCTGATAGAGGCATTCTGGAAGTGTTTTTGTCTGGAAAATACTGCGGGCATCAGGTCCACATTTTCCTTCCTGTGGCTTCAGGTGCTCAATCTCCAGGTTGAAAGCTGAGAGATGCTCTGGGGTGTCAATAATGTAGAAAGGAAAAATTCAAGGAACAGTTTGGGATATATTTATTGGGATATATAAACATTGGTACTTGATGCTATGTATGCTAATGCCAGGTGATCACCCCTTCGGCAAACATGGAAAACCTGCTTCCTGAAAACAGGAGAGGATAACAACTTGAAAACAAGAGGGTTATCACCAACACATGATGGCCATTGGTTTGGTGTCATTCTGTCAGGGTCTACTTATGTAGTTCAGGCTGGCCCGGGACCTGAACTCCTTCTGCTTCAGCCTTTGGGGTTACAGCTATGCGCCTTAGTGCTAACTCCATGGATATTTACAAAGATATTATGATCTGCTCCTAAACTGTAGCCAGAATCTCAGGCTTCTGGTAACTTGGGCCAATCATGCTTTTTAAAATGTTTATTGTCTAGTTCTCTTTCAACTTGTGGGACATGCACTATACTTGCCTGTTTAACAGGTAAAGGCCTTCTAAAAACTCAAGTAAACTGTCTACGATGGCAAGCCTGGAGAAAAAGATTCTTTGACAGGCAGTGCCATGGATTTCTGTCCAGGCAGGACAAAGGGAGAGCCTGTTGTGTGTGCGCTAAAGGACATGGGTGTCGATGGATTCACATAGTGTACCTTGCTAACCAAACAGGATCTGGTTAAGGCAGCTGAGGGAGGGCATGACTTAGATGGGCAGGCACTCCTTTCTGAAGTTCCGCTCTAGTTTATACATTCCTCCATCTATTTCATTGTGCTTGATAGTGTTTCTTATTTACTTACTTATTTTTAAAAAATGTATTTATTTTCACATGGAGGGTGGCAGGGGACACTCTAGTGACATAATGTACATGTAGAAATCAAAGAACAACTCACAGGAGTTGGTTCTTTTTTCTGCATCATGTGTCCCCAGGACAGAACTCAGGCTGTGAGACTGGGCAGCAAATGCCTTTGCTTGCTAAGCTGCCTTGGCACCCCATCACTCAGCCCCCACCCCCTGTAAAATAGGTACCTGTGTGTTGAAAGCTGGATGTTTAAAACAGTAGCAAGCTAGAGAACTGAGGTTCTGGACAGAAGGGCACTTCAAGAGTGTTGGAGTGAGTATGGGGAGAGGCAACAGAAGCAGGAACTTGTCCCCGAGTTCTTGGGGTGACCTCTAGGTAATGTGTCATTTCCCGTTGGGAACCTCAGTTAGTATTCCAGAAATTTGGTCTGAGCTCAGGGACTGGCATTTGTTCTGCACTGTCAGCCACAATGAAGAGACCTATTAGCAGCATGCCATTTCTTTGTGATGGGTAATTTGTGAGCTTGGATATGTATGTCTAAAAGAGATGGTGCAGAGGAGATGAAGGGCGTTCAAACCAAACAGTGCGAAGGACTTTCCCTGTGACACATATTTACAGACAATTCAATTCTGGAAACAGAATTGTGAGGTGGTCCACAGTCTTCTCTTCCATAGCCTTACTTCTGAGTTTAGGACACCCAATTTATCTCACTCTAATTTGCCTCTAGCACCAAACACTGACATTTCTCTGTGCCCCATGTGCTTTTTTTGGTGACTCCTCAGTCTTTAATCTTGTTGGAGGGATAAGATACATGGTAGAGTTTTGGAAATGTCTAATATGCATGAAGTTACTTGGCACATAGGAGTTGTACATGTACATGTGTGATGTGATGATATGTGCATGCATAGTTCATTTATTCTCTAGTATTCACTGGAATCAACAGTTCTTCATAGTAATTCATGTAATACATGAGACAAAACATGCTTTTGATTAGGCACATTAGAGTCTTTCAACTTCTTTGTATTAATGGTAAATGATGTAAGCTATTTGCTATATGTAGACTATGTACACACATGTAGAATTATCATCAATATTTGTTATATTGAAAATTGAGTTTATTTATAGAAAAATACTGTATTAGTTGTAGAATAATTACAGACATAGATTCCATGAAGGAAACATGTGAGGTTTTGGACCGGTTGTCTCATTTTGTCTGGGTGTATGTGAATGTCAAGCTTCATCTTTAACTGTGGTGTACTGTGCTTCAGACAGCACAGCACCTCTGAAGACTTTTGATTCACTTGTGTTGTAGATACTACCTTCTCTTTTCTTTTGTTTTACATTAATTACTTGTTTAATTAAATGTGTGTGTGTGTGTGTGTGTGTGTGTGTGTGTGTGTGTGTGCAGCACATACACCATGGAACACATGTAGAGGTTGGAGGACAATTTGCCTGAGTTGATTCTTTCTTTGTACTGTGTGGGACCTAGGAATTAAACTCAGGTTTTTAGTTTTAGTGGTAAGTGACGCTACCTCTTAATCCCTATTTGTCAGTCCTTTATCCTTTTCTTCATGTGTTAGTTATAGCTCAGAGGAAAAAAAAAATCCAGTTTTGTATAGCTATAAAGCAGGTTGCACAGGTTCTTCTCAATAAGTACTCACTTGAGCATGGACTCAAATGTACACATAAGTAGGCATGCTACTTTGAGTGACATCAACCATTTAGCCATGCAATTATGAAAAAGAGATGTAGCTGAATAAATAGAATACTTGTTCCTTGCTCTAAAGATACTACATTTGATGATCTATTTCTGAATCATATTTTGAAGGACAAGAAAAAGTGTCCAAATAAGAAGATACTTTTTTCATTTAAGAATGTTTATTAAGCTTGGAAAGAAAACAAGAATTTAGTCAAGCCTACTGGGACTGGATTTTGGAGCTTGCTAGCATTGGACTATTTGGACAACTTGTGAGCGTTCTTTTGGTTTTGGAGTAGGTCTGTCTTTAGGAAGAGCCAGGAGGAAGAACTCAGAGGCTATGGGAGTACCCTGGGAAGGTGGAAGTAAATAAAACTTGGGAATTGATGCACAGGAGTCCAGGTGATGGCCTGGGTTCTCATTGGCCCTGGCTTCTAGATGACTTTTTCCAGAATTTCACAATTCTGGAAAAGCTGCATTTCCTTCAAGAACCAAAGGACCACCCATCTACCACCCATCCACTCTCCAGGGTCTCTTGGCTCACCTTTTCCTATCTAGGTAACTGCTACAAAAGTAAGTTTCCACCCTTCATGGAGAGAGACAGCAGTGTCTCCACACATGGGCTTGTTTATTTACCATAGTCTCTTGATAGATGATGAGTAAAGACAAGAAAAAAATTTAAAAATGACTAATGTCCTATTAAAGCCATTCAGAGCTTTACTTGTTGGGATTTTTTTCTAGTTCTTTCTGTCACAAAGAACAGTTATTTTCTTTCACATTATTTTGACTACTTTGTCCCCAGCAGGTGATTTGCCAAACTAAAAAAAATAATTTAAGAATATTTGCTTTCTTCTGTTTTTATATGTGTGAAAGAAAACAATCCAAATTTTCAAACTTCTTTCTTTGTCTTCTCCTCCCTCCCTCCCTTTTCCCTCCTTCCCCCTCCCTCTCTGCCTCTGCCTTTCTTTTCTTTTTTTTCTAAGAAAAGCTCATAGGGGATAAATTCTCTTAGAATGTATCCATCTTATACAATGTATTACAAGAGAACTTGGGGAACTCAGGACTAAAATGGCCACTGTTGTTAATTTATCTCTGTATATATCATGATTGTCTGGGAAAGCAAAGCACTCAAGCTGCTGTGTTCCAGGTTCAGTTCGGCAACAGCTGTTAACATCATTGATAATGTCCTTGTGTTAGAATCTTGTGAGCCTAAGATATAAAAGTAATACAATACATCATTTGATACTTTTTGTAATTAAATTAATGTGTATCTTGAATAGTGAGTTTTATACTGTAAATTAACTTTCTATGGCTATGACAACATATCTGAGAAAACTGACTGAAAAACAAAGTTCTTTTGGCTTCAGGATTGTATACTCCCCAAAATAGCATGCCACCAATGACCTAACTTTCTTTCTGTAGTCCTCACCTCCTATCAGTTCCAATACCTCCCACTAACAACATCAGCTGGTGACCCAGCCTTCAATACTTGGCTTTTTGGAGACATTTAGGGTCACATCACACAGGTGGCTATAAACTTGGAACTCAGTCTTGACCAGCATGAAAACCAAAATTCAGAATTGTGTTCCAAAGTTCTGAAAACTGACTTGATCAGAGAAAATGATATCCATTGTCTCCATATTTCTCTTTTATGGAAACAACCAGAAATAGATTTAAAATTCCAGACATGAGCCACCATATTCTAACAAGTGTCTGTATTTTAAGGAGAATTGCCAAGTGACAATAACTAAGGAAGTTCCTCAGATTGCTCCAAGCCACTCATGGAAGCTTCAGAGGCCTGCTTCCCAGAAGACATTGTCTGGGATTTGTGGAGCCCAGTTATGATCGACTACAAAGCTTCCATGACAGAAGTTACTAGAGAAGATTGAAATGTAAATCTTCTGGTGCAGTGGGTGGAAGAAGAGTCTGAGAGTCTAATCGGGCTGTCAACAGCTCAGCTGTTTGAATAGTCAAACTGCTACAAATTTATCCTACCAGTTCTCTTACACACAACATATTTTGTTCTTGATCTAGCTAGTGAGTGAATGAAGCAAGAGAACAGTGCCCTGTATCAACTTTGTACTTAGTGCCACAGTTCTATAAAGTCTATAGTGACCATGCCTAAGGAGCTAGTCTAGGAAAGATAAAGTGTGTGACCTTCCTGAACTGTTTTCCAATCACTACTGTGTACCAGCTTAACTCCAAATCACATATTTGTTTTGATATAGGTTTGAAGTTTTCAAAAATAGACGCATGTCCTTTATTTTACCCTGTAGCATAGCCTACATTTTTAGAAACCTTTAAAATATAGAGCATCATTTTAAAATGAAAACTTGCACATTTTGTTTTAATGTTTCTCACCCTATCAAGAAGAAGCTTTAAAAAGTAGAAATCCATGATCTTCCTGGTATTTTCAGCCATGTTGGTGAGACCACAATCTCAGCCCAGATAATAGCTGTTTGAAAGTTATGTAGTAAATAGACCCATACTGTGTGAGGTCCTGTGTGTGTGGTATCTTTTATTCAACACTGTGTTTATGACATTTGGAATCTTTCCTTTTTTGCTTTTAAGAAATAATGTAGACTTGTGGCTGTTAAATAAAATTATATGATGTAAAACTGCTTTGAAATTTCAGAGTGCCTTGAAGATAAAAGAACCAATTGGTTGGTTGTATACTTAAGTCCTCTGAGATATTTTCAGGTATTTGGAGAAAAATGTCCAATTTTGGTATTTATTTATTTTTCTGATTAGTTCAGCCACAAAATTTTTGTGTGCAACCTTTACAGTGATTTATGGTAACTTACTCAATTAGATCCCAACTGATCAAATGTGAAGAGTTTAGGATGTTAGTATTTCAAAGGTCATCTTAGAAATATACACCCTAAGATTTTTTTTTCTTGTACAGGTTAGTGTATTCTTTCTTATAATTGATTAATCAGGTGGAAACTAAGGGTTTCTGTTGTCTTTGTACCCGAGGCTATGTCTTTCTGTTTTCACTTTTAGTACTTAACTGTAGTAATGGGGAATAATTCTTAATCACAATACTTTTTCCTTGTACTAATATATAATGTACATAGAATCTGGCCTTCAGGTTAGATTACATACCACATTACTATATTTTGGAGGCAAAACATGTAGTAATTTTCTTTAAAAGGGCACTCCCAACTGAGCAAGACTGTATTAAGCCCCATTTCTTTGTGAACACCTTACAGTCACTATGAATGTGGAGCTGAGCCTTTGTTGGGTATGCAAGTATGTTCTATTGCCTGGAGAAAACTCCCTTGTCCCTTGGAAATGAGGGTCACAATAACATACACCACTGATGGTTGTTTGGAATCTAATAACATAGAGAAAAAAAGACAGTGACAGGGCCAGAGCAAATGCCCCGCAATACCCCTTGATGTGTGCCTAGTATTCCCTTTATATTTTCTTTCCTGATGTGCATATGCTAAATTATTGAAATCATACAGGTATTCCTGGGAAGAATCTTTAAACCTCCTACTTCATACTGTAAGAGGAATACACCCACTTAAATACCATCTGACCACTGGCTGCATCCTTTATAGATTTTTGTTTAATTTTTATATTTTTTTTAAAGAAATACACAACAGAAACCAGTGGCATTTTCATCCTGGAAAAAACCTAGAACCATTTTTCAATGTCTATCTGATGACAGTCTGGTTATTAGGTTGTCAGAATTTTTTGACAAAATGTAGTGTTGGAGTACCTAATTACATTGTTTCAGTCCAACAGGGCTTCCGATCTGTTTCCTAGTAATTTTTGGCCAGGGCTGTTTTGTTTAAGGCAAATGTATCAGTCATGTGATAAATGTTTGCTGTTTTTGTTTACTGGACTAAACAAGGAATATCCACTTAGGCCTGCTATTTAGGACACAGTAATAATACACATTGCTCAGAGTCCAGATGTTCTGTCCATCTGAAAGTTTTAAGTCACTGTGGAGAAATTTGAAAGAAACAAGACTTTCTGCAGGTTTTCATTTCACTGAAAAATTACACAGTGAAATCAGAAATTGTCAAGTTGTACAGATAAAATCACTGTGCAGGTGCTGTCCATCTCAAATTTTGAGTCTCTCACTGACTTGGTTAGACTGGATGCCAGTCAGTGCTTTTGAGCTTTCCTGGAACTTTGTCTGTACATCAGTCTGACCTCAAACTCACATAAATCTGCCCTCCTCTGCCTCCCCAGTGCCTGGCCCTATGCCTGACTCCATGATGTGGGTTCTGGAACTTGGGTCCTTAGGTGTTTCTTTTTTTTTGTTCTGTCACAATGTCCATACGCAAACTCTACTTTGACACAGTCTGTTTTTTTCTCAGCCTTTATT
The DNA here is from genome assembly GCA_004025045.1 of Sigmodon hispidus. Taxonomy (NCBI): domain Eukaryota; kingdom Metazoa; phylum Chordata; class Mammalia; order Rodentia; family Cricetidae; genus Sigmodon; species Sigmodon hispidus. The sequence goes on from PVIH01003883.1 coordinate 31,677, forward strand.
GGGGGTTAACACCAGTCCCATTCAAATATTCTCCTCTCTTATCAAATGCAAATGGAGCACATATTTTGTGGATTCCCCAAAATCCCAAGGTGCTTTCCACCAGGACTGAAACCCCAGCATCTTCTTCCTGACTTTATTGTTTTAGAAGGTCTCATTTGGAAGAAACCCATGTCCTTACCATCTCCCGTAACAAGAAGGTACACAGGACTGCATGGTGACATTTTAACAGCTTCTTTATCTTATATGAATGTAAGTTCTTCAAGGTGTTTAAAATGTCAGAATAACCTGAGAAATGTATGCAAATAATCTCCTGCAACTAACAGGTAGAAAGATTTAAAGACGTAGCAGTGTTCTAAACAACCAAAAACAAAGTTTGGCACAGAGATGGCATGTGAAACATTCATTTCCTGCAGAAAATACCTGCCAAATCAATGCTGTGTTTTCTTGTGGAAGTTAACTGAAATTTGGGCTGTTAAAGCTGGAATTGGAAGATTATTTTCCCAAGAGTAAACACTGGTTAACCTAAATTTGCCAATGTAGATGGATCTTACAAGTTTGATAATTTTTTCCTGATGCTTCATAATTAATGACATGCCTATTTATGTAGAAATCATTTAAAATGATTAAATTTGCTCACATAAATTATATCAGTAATTCAGTGCTTCCTTCCTTGACATCACAGTATAATTGTTTTATTATGGTGGCTCTGGTTTTGGGATCTGTAAGAGTTTTAAGCAGTATTCAGTTTGGAATTGCTATAATCAATGGGTATGTATTTTTTGTGTACCATAAGCTCTTAATTTTACTAAGCATAATAGATAACCTATATAGTTATAAAAATAAACTCTGTAGATTAGAAGATGAAGGTATAAACTGATACCTGTATTGCTTACCTTGATCAAATTGAGATAGAAGTGTTGGCCATAGCAATTTCATGGTTTCAGAGGCCTCAGTCCATCATGGTGGAGAAACCTTGATACAGCAGCCATATAGTGTCAACATGCAGCAGTTTCTCCAACACTTTCTAAAACTATGCTGCCAGCAGAAGCCAAATTGGTCAACCTCACAAGCCTTTGAGGCATTTTACATTCAAATCATAATAGTATCTTTTGGCAATTACCTTTTCCTCTAGATGATTTTCTGCATCCAGCCCCTACACTGTGGGACCCTCCACATCCCTGTCAACATTGTGCAAGTATTGTGGGGTTCTGAACGTATCAGAAGAAGACTTTTCCAAGTGCTGTTTGATTTAATTAAAAAATCATACAGAGTTTAGAGCCCAAGTTATGTCAAGTCATATGGCAAGCTGCACAGGATACTTTGCCTGTGATGACACTGAGCTTTAAGTGAGGAGGAGTGTGGATTGGAGATTAAGGATGCTGTTAAGATACAGATATAAAGATACTTCTTTACCTGGCTTGGTGCCCAAGCCTCCTGCTAACAGAGTCACTTTCAAGTATTAAATTTATCCATCATTTTTTTTTCTAATGGCCTAATAGTCTCTTTAGGGTCTTACAGGATAGAGTGGTAAGATATTTGTATTTTTTTTTTAGATGAAATTTTCTTCACCTGAAAGCTTATTGGAAATGACAAATATGTTTTGCAAATAAGCCCAGAGACATAATGTGTTTGTATACATATATATTCCATGAATTAATTAGAGATTCTATCACCAAAGGAATAAAATATATCTTAACAATAACTATCAAAGGTTTTAGAAACATCAGTGACAACTGTTCACACACACACACACACACACACAGAGGCACATAGGAGAGGGGATCTTTGAAGTTGATTTTAGTCCTTAATGTCAACTCAGTTATCAGCAAAAATACTACCTAGCACATTTTAGAGTGTTAGATGGATTAGAAATTGTCAAATGAAATAAAACTGATTGAGGGTTAAAATAATGAAAAGAACCTTTCTTTTTAGCAATCCCAACCAGGAAACAATAACAAATGACCCCTCTGGTTCCCTAGAGGAACAAGTGACAGGGCAGTCTGTAAACCCTGACACGCTCACATTAGGTGCTGTGCACCTTATTGGGCTACGCTGTTCTTTGAATGATTAATTTAAAAGCCACCATGTTCAAACCGAGGTGTTTACAATTTGTTGGTCAGTTTGTGACATTTTGGGGCAACATGTAGCCCAGGTCTCTCTGGCAGTGTTTCCTTGGGACAAAATAGTTCTTTCCTGTCTTTATTTTCCTGTGTCATTCCAGAGTATTCCAGGCACCACACATTTTTCCTTAGAGAAAAGTAGCTCATAATACATTCTGTGTTGTCCTTGTGTTTTTTCTTTGCATATTTGAAGTTCAGATTATACTAGACAACACTGTGTGTTGGTGAATCAAAGAGAACTTTGTTTTTAATACCTTCAGTGTATTCTCTTGTGGAGTTATATCATGGTTTACTTCCATTACTGCACTCAATCCAGATACTGCACCTATAACTGGGATTGCTTTCAATCTTCTGGCTGTAAAATTTGGTGTCTCCATAGTCTTTCAGAGTCTGTACACTGATGTTACTCACAAACACAGGGCTGAATGTAGAACACTTTCTCTGTGCCCTGGAATGGCAGCACTTGGGTGCCGGTCGAAGTTCTTGCCTCAGCTGTGTTATTCCTCACAGGAGAAACCACTGCATTAATTATTCAAGAAAGAGATGGCTGAAGGAGTGAACGTAGCACCAGTCCCACAGGTCCGTGGTTATTCCACATGTCACTGTGCACAAGGATCACCAGGGGCAAACTTGAGGCTGTGTAGATTCATGAGGAGTCCAAGAGTCTGCTTTGTGAACAAGCTTCTAAGTGATGCCCAGGCTGCTTTTTGCCGACCACACTTTGAATAATGAGATTTGTAGGAACACAGTACCTTTTAATTTTTCCAGTGAATGGTAGTATTTACATGTTGAAGGTAGGCCATTGTTCACTTTTTACAAATGGTGACTATCTCTCCATTCTAAAAGCTAGGATGATCGGTTGGATGGCTAACTGTGGCATGTGTTGCCTTATAAAAGTAGATTAAGTCACACATGCTTCGCTCTGATCATATTGTGTAAAAAGCCTGATTAGGGACATGGTAGCTTTTAGTTGATTAAAATAGGATTTATAGAATGTACAGTTGAAGTTCTTCTGCTGCTATCTTTGAAGCTGGCATCCACTTATGGCTCCAGGAATAACATTTCTATTACCAAGGTGGTCAGGCCTCATTATGGTGATGGGTTCATCTCTTCTTAAAAATGTAGGGTTTTTTTTTTTTTTTTTTTTTTTGAAAATAAGAATTGTTGAATAAAGGAACTGGAGAGTGGCTAAGAGCACTGGTTGCTTTTCCATAATCTCCAGGTTCAGGCTTCAGCACCCACATCCTATGTAAGTCTAGTTTCAGAGGATCCAGTCTCCTTCTCTAGCCTCTATGGTCACCAGATATATATGAGGTACATAGACAGATTGAAGTCAACACACACCAAATGAAAATAAATAAGTCTAAGAAGTATTAAAAAAATAAATCTCAAGGGAAAGAAATTGTTGAATTGAATTTTTTGTCTTTCTTTAAAATTTGCTGTGACCTATGATAAAGAATATCTCTTTAACCACACTTTAAATATTTTTTCAATACTGAGAATTGAAGCTAACACTGCATGCTAACAAGGACTCTGACTCAGCTCCATCCAACTCGTAAACTCCTCCGAGCCCTCTTCTCCACCACATGTCTGTCTGGGTCTTGGTACCTCTGCTGGAGCTTTTGTTATGTCTAGCCTGATGCTTGCAACAAAGGTGATAAATGATATTTGGGTACCTTGGTATTTGATCAGGTGCTTTCCCACATCTTTGCTCTCCAGCCTTTGGTCTGCCTTTCACAGGAGTCCTGCTAGAATTAATTCTACAAGATTTCCTCTACTTCTTTTAGTAATTTTCTATTGATTGATCCCTTTACCTTCTCTAATATTGCCCATAAATCCTTACTGCTTTGTGGTATTGGAAATTAAACCTGTCCTCTCCTGGGCTAGTACCTCATGATAAACTTCTTATCTATTGAACAAATGTCAGAATAAGTTTTGTTTAATATCTGTTTCTTGTCCTTCTGTACAACTATCATCTTGTGATATTTGAAAAGCATTAAAATAGATGTAAAATTTATTCTTATCACCTTTAAATTTTTTTATTGAATTTAGAATCACAATTAAAATCACTTTAGATGTAACTCACTCAAAATTCAGTTTGTAAAAGTATCATTGGAAAGAAATCTGAATTTGTTATCAAACTTTTGAGTCATTAAAAGGTAGTTTTTAGAAAGAATTAAATCATGATTCATAGATATAAAAGCACACACACTAAAGATTTGATTTGATTTATGTGATGTGAGGCAACTAACTAGATATAATAACTGGTTCAAGGGAAAGTGAGCAGCATAGATGAATATGGTGGTAGAGAATGTAGAGGTGAGTTGCAAACTGAGATGAAACTGGATTTGCCATAGTGGGAAGGAAGTCAGTTAAAATTACTACCTGTCAAGCCAGAATTTATATATTTCTATCAGTTGTATACAATTTGTGAGTGTGAAAAATAGCTTAAAGACAGGAGCAAGAGTGAAGTCTGATGGCTGGGAGAGATGCATGAAAGGTCATGTACCATTTCCTATTGAAATGAAATTTTCCCTTCAAGATGATGGCCATCTTTCACTTAGGCATGTGCCCTAAGTATTGACTTGCCACTCACTCGTGGAAAATTCAAAATATCCCAGTGGTTGTTGATAATTGTCTTAGACAGAGCTACTATTGCTGTGATGAAACACCATGACCAAAAGGAGCTTGAGGGTGAAACAATTTATTTGGCTTATATCTCGACATCACTGTTCATCAAAGGAAGTCAGGACTGGAACTCAAACAGGACAGGACCTGAAGTCAGGAGCTGATGTAGAGACCATGGAAGGGTATTTACTGGCTTTCCTCATGGCTTGCTTAGTCTGCTTTCTTATAGAATGAAGGACTACCAGCCTATGGGTGGCACCACCTACAATAGGCAGGGCACTCCCCCATCCACCAGTCACTAATTGAGAAAATCTTTTACAGGCTTGCCTACAGCCTGATATTATGGAGACCTTTTCCCAATTGTGGCTCCCTACTCTAACCTGTGTCACATTGACATAAACTAGCCAGCACACTGATCATATACAAATAAACAGTAAAAAATATGATTTCAACATTATACATTGTTATAAAGCAGTGGAAAAATGAAAGATAGTTTTATATTATGTAGCTTTTCACCTTCAACCTTGTAGTCAGACCATAAAGAAAAATATCTGCTTTTCCCTGGAAAATTTAAATGTGGTATGAGGCAACTATGCACCCAAAACAGGCTGGTTTTAAGAATTTATTTTCATAGTTGAACATTTTCTTTTGAACCAGAATATATTTAGAGAGAACAGTGAAAGCTGGAGTTGACCAAACCAGTTTGAAAACATGCCTGCAATTAAATACATGTTACTCTGGAACCAAGTTGAATCAACAGATGCTGGAATAGAGAGATTGTATTGTCTCCATCCTGAGAATGACATTTGGAATTCAGAATCACGGGGTTGAGGCATGACAAATCCTTGGCATGCAATTATATTGACTTTCTTAACTTTTTCTCCCTAGGAAGTGGGGTCAGATAAATGGAGCATTAGCTAAAACCAACAGCTGCCTTAGTCATCTGCATTCTCATTAATTCTTCTGATTATTTATTTTTTTTATGGGGAAGTAATAGTAGTAGTAGTAGTTACTTTTCTCTTGCTGTGATAAAATATACTGACAAAAGCAGTTTAATGATTTATTTTGACTTATGGTTCCAGTTGGCAGAGTCCATGTTAGGTAGGCATGGCAATAGGATTGGGATCTTCTTCGTTTTGTTCTTACATAGAAAGAAGAGAGGAAGAGAGAGAGAGAGAGAGAGAGAGAGAGAGAGAGAGAGAGAGAGAGAGAGAGAGAGAGAGAGAACAGGAAATGGAGCCAGATGATATGCTCTCAAAACCCACACCCCAAGATGAAATTTCTTCAGCAGGGGTCCAACTTCTAAAGGTTTCATTACCTCTTCAAATAGCACCACTGTGGACTGAGTGATGAACTGTAAGCATAGATGGGTCATGGTAGTACATGGCCTTAATCCCAGCACTTGGAAAACAAAGGCAGGCTGGCAGGCGTGTGAATTCAAGGCCAGTTTGGTATATGTAACAAGTTCAAGGCCTGCCAGGCCTATGAAGTGACTCAAATAAAGAAAAACAAATGAATCAAAACCAAACTAAAGCAAAAAAAAAAAAAAAAAAAAAAAAACCCGTAATGCTGTGAGGAACATTTCACATGCAAACCACAAATGTGGATCTTGTTATTTATTTATTTTTAATTTACCTTTTGACAAGTACATGCATGTGATTAATTCTGGGGACAGCTCGATTAATAAAGTGCTTGCTTTGCAAGCATGAGGACCTGAATTTAATTCCTAGGGTCTTTGTTTTAAAAAGAGCTAGGTATGGGTGCGTACCTATTATTCCCGGCACTGAGGAGGTGGAGACAGAGGAAAATCCCTGAGCACAAATCTGGGAACCTAAGGTCCCAGTGAGACACCCTGTCCCTCAGACATGTGTGGATGGCTCTTGAAGATCTAGTGACACCCAGAGTTGACCAGTGCCTCTCACATGTCCTGCCCTTGCTAAGAAGTCTTGGCGGAGATTCGGCCCCTGTTCTCAAGCTCTCACTTCCTGTGCTTTGCTGTGTTCCCCATCAAGATTGCCGGGATTCCTGTTTTTTTTGGTTTTTTTTTTTTTTGGTTCTTAGAACTGAATGGGGAGGAGAGTCATAAAGTTTTCATGTTGACTGCAGCCCTTATATCATTGGGCCCTCTAAAAAATTGAGTTCTGTGCTCTTCCAGATCATGAACACTCAAAACTCTATACACTATCCCCTTTCTTCCTTTGGTTCAGTTTTCTTTAGATTTTTTTAAATTTTTGTAATAGGAATATTTGTTCTGAGCCTAGTCTGTTTGTTGATTTATGGGCGGGCTACTGATATGTGAAGATGTGCAGAAGAAAGAGCCAGCTTCTTTGCCTTTGCTAGGTTTGTGGTGAGGTCCCTGTGAAAAAATATACATTAAGGAGAGAAAAATATATTATTTTTGGACAATATTTTATGTAAGTCTTTAGAAATGAAGACTGAGGAAAACTATGCTGTTTGATTAGTGGACAGTGATGCAGAGCTATGTCTAATCCAAGGGGTCAGTAGTGACCTTCTGGGGGTTTAGCATTTGCTTATCTAGGGAAGACTCTCATCCCTGTAACTTCAGAGATAAACATATTTCTCTTCCCTAGGCACAGGAAAGGCTCTCTGGAATACAATCTTATTATCTGTTTTAGAGAATTCCTTTAAGACTGGCTTCGAAGGTTAGATCAGAAAGAATTTCCTGCTTGTGTTTTTATGAAATGCCAAGGTGTTAGTTTTGAGGAAGTATATCTTGAACCATATTACAACAATATTATTTGATCTTTCTCTGTACCATGCATTTACTTGATTAGAATTAGGGTACAGTGATATGCACAATTGGATATTGTGTCTGCCACCAGGGAATTTTTATTCTACTGAAAAAAAAAAAACATTTCAGAAGGTAATACATAAATGTCAATGGTGGTAATCTGCTAAAAAGGAGAGGTACCTGTAGAGTGAAAGCACATAGCAGGAGACTTGAGTATATTGGTAGTGAGGAAAGATGTTTGGGAGTAATGATTTAGCCAAGAGCTGAAGAAAATTTAAAAATGAACTCAGTTAAGTAGCTGGAGTAGAGAGAAGAACATTCCAGGCAGAAGAAGAAGCTGTGTGCAGAGGCTGTGAAAGGAAAAAGCATGGCATAGTCCTATATCATGATACTTTAAGCTAGCCCAAGATCTGTGCATGTGTTAAAGGATAATTCTCAAAAAGTTAATATAATACCTTATACTGATATAGAATAACATCTTTAAGGTAATGCTAACTCATAATGAGACACTCAGGGAAGCAGTAAGACCAGTATGAAGATAATTCAAGCACAAAGACATGCACATGCAAACACACACACACACACACACACACACACACACACACACACAAATATATGAAGGCAAGTTTCTGGTGATGGGTCCATTGTAGCCCTAACAGGCAAGATTCTGGTGACCAGCCCCAACAAGGTTTTCTCTCAGGGTCTAAGAAGATGGCATTTCCTACCAGTGAGGGGATCTACAAAAATAAAATTTAGAGAAATTCCTCTTATTACATCTTTATTGGCACAACATCATGACAATGAAGGCATAGGCTTATATACCCAGGCAGGCAGATTCCCCAACAAGGCAATGCAGGGCTTGAATTTTCAGTGTTGTAAAAGAGGGGCACGTGTTCTTGGTTGCTAGGTGACTGAGTAAACAATGAAGGGGGGCTTGCAGCTTTTGTTCTGCTAATGCACCTTCTCTAGGAGAGAGTCTATGAAGGCTTAATTTGCACAAGAAGTGGGACCTGTCACCTTTTGGCTGCTGAGGTCTTAATGCTTCAGAATAGATGTTTTGAAACCTGCAAGTAGGAGTTGGTAAATTATTTTTTTCCTTAATCCTTTAAGTTAGGATCCTGTGTTAAAGAACCCTGGTGCAAGTACAGGGAGTTAAAAAGCCTCGGGTTAGTTAGCTCCAGATAGCTCTCTTATCATTGGGGGTGGTGAATTTAGGACATATCAGTGTGTCATTTATCTGTAGCTATCCTTGGATATCTGAGAAGTTTCAAAAGGGTTACTTTGCTGAGGGTTGATTCTACCTAGGGATGTTTACTAGTAAAGGTAACTGCAGGGAACGCAGACACTTAGTCTGCTCTGGGCAGAGGAACAAAGACTTGATTTATAAAAAAAGAGATTTTATCTGTGTGACTGTTTTCACACACAGATAGGGGAGATAATCCATATGCCCTCAAAGTATGGAGGAAGTTGTGCTCGACAAATGAGCAATAACACTGCTAAAAGTTCCTCAGAACTAAAATCCAAGGAAATAACTAATGGGGAAGGGAAATCATACACACAAAAATTCTCTGTAGAAACCACTTAACACATAGAAAGGCAATTAACACCAAAACTCCTTGAATATTTGACTTTACCTCCATCAGGGCCCTTGGCTCTGCTGGGTCAGCCTTGTTGGCACCAGCTGAGTTCCCACTTCATATTTCTGAGGTTCCCAGCACATGATGAAGTTTGTCTGAAAATAGTACTTTCAAGTCTATCAGTTAGGCATGGTTTAGAGTTATAAAATGAATGAGGACCTTATAACAAGGGGATGGTTTCCTTTATATACAATGCATGCTTTTCTACAGAAGCACATTCATTTTCTTCACTTATATGAATACATTTTTGTAGTTCAGAGCTAGGTAGATTTAATTTTAAGTGGGTACACTACAGTGCTAGACAATTCATATTCTACCTTGAATATGTCCCAACATACTGAAAAGAATATCCAGCCAGTCTTTCCTTACATCTCTCTTTAAACACAAGTTTAATGGATCTCATATGACTGGCTTTTTCCCTGTCACTGCAGAAAACAAGAAATACTATCTTTGAGAGAAGGCACATGGAAAAATAAGGTAGAACTTGGCTTACCTTTCTGGAGCCTGTATGAGAACTAAGGCGACACCATTCCAGTGACCCCCGAAGACCAAAGTGGCCCTGCCAAGACGAGGTCTGGCACAGCCTCCAAAGGGTTGGCACAGAAAGAGAATTTCTTCAGGTTGTCAGTCAGACTTTTAGTGGTGAATGATAATCATTTGGTCAATTAGCAGAATGACTGGTGCTGGTATGTTTTAATTGATAACTTGCTTTGTTGAAATGATAAACAGGTAAGACAACTTTTTAATTGGTGCTCCCACTCTGGAGCCCTGTGTTAAAAATGTTCCTACCGTTGGGTAGAGGGACTCTTCATTCTGTTCTGTGTAAACTGGGAGTGTTTTCTGTGTTGATATCATATTGTACATTGAGACAGAGTTAGAATAGCATCTTCTAAACCAGTTGCAGAAGACCGCAGTTCAAAGTTACAGCATTACAGATGTTTGATTTAAAGAGTAACTAGTTTTGATTGAATTGTGGTATTATGCCCTACTTACAATTTTTTTTTCTTGTTTCAATTAGTGTAAATTTATCTAACTTCCCATGAATGCTGTCTCTAGTGTTGTTTCTGTCAGATGTCCTGACCTGTGGGATAGTGCATAAATACTTTAAATAAAGAAAGAGTACTTACATATTAGTAAGTTACCTACAGTAAACAGTACCACACGCATTGTTTTCCCTTCTACAAATGTAGTCCAACATGTTAAAACTAGATCTTAAAAATCTCAGTGCATTTTCCTCTATTTTCATCCTGAGTGAAAAACTATGAAACCTGTATAATTTTTGGAACTTTATTTGTTGACTTATTTAAATGATGCACACAAAATAATCCTCAAGCCAGGAAAAACAGGTTTACTGTTTGCTAAATCAGGCCCCTAGTAATAAGCATCTCAGAAAGCCTTCCATAACATTTATGTACAGTTTCTGAATTTTATACTCAGATATTTCAGTTTCACTCCACAGAGGAGATAATCCAGGCTGATCAGGAAGAGGAAGCTTTTTTTTTCTTCCAAAGAATGAATAGACTGGGCAGTTGAGTAGTGAGGTGTATGATTACCAATTCTTCAAGCCTAACTTTTATGTAAGGCAATTTTATAACTTCATCCATTCCAACAAGACAAGCATTAAATACCATAGGGAAAATAAAAGGCAAAAGAGAGATGTAGAGAAATGCCCACCCTCTTTACATCTCTATAGCCACTGGTTTCCTGGCCACCCTTGCTGTGTTAAGGCCACTGCATAACTTTTGAAAAGTCTCACTGTTCTCCACTGTAGTTGGTCTACACAAACAGTGAGAGGAAATGGCTGTCATTACTCTGCTTTCCACTATTGCTCAAAAACACACTTGTGTTCTTCACTGTGTATTCTGTGTCATCAAAGACAAATATTTTAATGTGCACTGAAATTAACAAGTAACAGTGATTATAGCAAAGAAGAGAAGGAGCCTTCTAGTCTTCTTGTGACTTATAATCAAGATGAAAAATTCCAGAATTGTATGTGAACAAAGAAATGCACTCATGCCTTTGTTCATTTAAATTCGTGGGCCCATGTGTGGAGTTCTTACTTGGAACTTGGTTATAATGTATTTCTTAAAGTATGGGTTTCTCAACATTGATCTGAGAAAAATGTATGAGTAAAGTACAGATTCTTGGCTTCTCTCCTGCTGTGAAAAGAGAGGTGTCTTGGGGCCAGGATAGGTGAGGTGTGGAATGTATAACTTTCTTATATTTTCCAAGTACATAATTGATACATTTAAAGTCTGATCATTGTTTTAAGCAAATAATAAGCCTGACACATGGAACAAACAGTTAGGAATAAAGTATGCAATCGTAGTGGCAGGTGTGTATTTGTTTTCAGGCTTCCATTCCTCATTGTGAAACACTCAAGGTACAGCTGTTCTTATCTTGACAACTAAATCTTTGGGAGCCCCTTCTCATAGTAGAGAGTGTGTGGCCATGCATGTCACAATTTCCACATCACTGTAAGGGCTTGGAGCATTCCCTGAAATCCATTCATAGACATGAATGGTGTGGCATGTGTCCCAGGAACCGCTTCTTCTATTGGGAATATCTTAAAAAGCGAAGGAGGTAGAAGCCCCAACTGAGTAAGGAGAGCAAAAAAAAAGCATTTGTATGTGTACTACTTTGATGCTGACTCCTCTGTGTACTGAGCAAGGCATTTCCTCAAAGGCTGGAGGGATTGACACTGGAAGCCACTGTCACTGTGTCCAGCCCGTAGTGGGACCTTGTCTCTGCAATCAGGAGAATGGAACATTTCACAAATTTCTTTCTGTATACAGAATTTTTCAGATCCAAGCCATCTGACATACTCTACTTTTCTTAATTTGTGAGCAGGCCAACTTCCTCTATGTGCATTAAGTGGCTCAAAAACGCCACAAAAACCAAATCAAGGAGATTAGTTCCATTTATCAAAAATATCATTACCTCTGACTACATGAGGAGAGGCACAATTATTTTTGAATTATCGATTAAACCACAATTTAGGACTGAACTAAAGCCAGAGAAGAACCTCCTCTTCCCCTTAATGGCAATAGTACTGGACATTAGTTATTTGGTTAAAAAAAAAATGCAGTTCTGTTGGATCTGGTCTAATATAGTGGAAGTTTCCTCAGCTCACTTCTAGTAAATCATCCAACCTTTTTTGCAGCTGCTGAGATGAACTTGTCCCTGGGTCTTCTAATGGACTGCTAGGGTTTAATTACATATTGTTTTATGGTATCTGGCAGTGTAATTCCTGTCCCTGACACAGTTATAGAGCTCCTTACAAATAATGTTCATCTGTCTCTCTTCTCAATTGCTGAAAAACATAGATTCCTTTGGTTCTTGTAGACCCTACTGATGCATCGAACTTGTACCTGATGGTGCTATTTAGAAAGGAAACACACTCAAAATCAAATGTCATTGACTATAAAGACACTTTTAAAGCAGTTAATGATGTAAAAAAGGAGAGAGCATTTAAGGATTGTGTCAGGGCTTCTGACCTTTCCATTAGAGATGAAATCCTGTTTGAAGTGAGGAATAGGTGGCAAGGGTTGACTTCATTAAAGAGCAAGAGATAAAATGCCCCAGTGAGTCTTGGAACATGTTTTGTTAGACATTTCCATTTAATTCATAGTTGTTTGAAACAAATATGTGTTCTTCAGGTTGCTGCTGGTTTTTAGTTACCAATTCTGGAAACTTGTGCCTCAGGAAGCCCTGGAAATGTGTGCAGACATAATAAAACTTGTACCTTACTAGATATGTTGATGGTTCTGTTGATGAGAGGTTCCACAAAGTCAAAAGTTGATTCTACTGCACTGTGACATTTGCACTTAATAAAGTCATGTTTACTGTCATTTCTATATAAACACAATGGGCGTATAATGTCCCAGCTGAGAATGCAAAGAGAAGATTTCACTGAGGAGATATAAGCAAGAACAATTTTTATCTTTTGTGTTGAAACAATTCAGATTTTGTCTTACAAAAGTAAAATAATTATAGTTTTTGGCTAGTGATACCATGCAATCCTATCTATATTTAATGACCATTCAGATTGTTTCTTTTATTTTCCTCCTCCTCCTTGTCTTCCCCCTCCTCCTCTTCCTCCTCCTCTTCCTCCTTGTCTTCCCCCTCCTCCTCTTCCTCCTACTTTTTGGCTCTGAAAGGGGTTACTATGGCAGTTCCTACACAAATTTCCTTGGCATATACATGAGAAAGTAAGATAGGGCCCTCCGAGTAACCAGAACATAAACAGTGCTCAGAATGAGTGTGCATAAAGCCACACCGCAACTGTACAGATGAGGAAAGGGCCCTCTTCTGACCCCACTGACCTTCTCAGAGTGAGTGCTACTTACGGGCAGCCATTGCCTGTCCCAGTATTCCAGACCCCAGTAATTTCCATCTCTAAACCCTGTGGAATAACTTCATTTTGCTATAGTAATGATGTCACCTATCATCTCCTCCAAGTATATTTTTGGTGGCTTGTTACTTGTGGACTTTGACACACAAGTTTTTTTTTTCTTGGATATTAAAATACACCAAGGATGGGAAGCTATGTGAAATGTGAACATTCTCATAATCTTTAAAAATCTTGTATATTCTTATCTAAGTGTGTCCTGTAGCATTTTATTCTCATCTACCATGGAAAAAATGGTCTAGTTGACCCATTTTTGCAGACACATTAAATGTGTAAGACAGTCTGTCTATATATAGATGTATCTCTTATAGCATATGGTCAGTTTGTTTCTTTTCTTTAAAGGATATATGTTTATTCTATCTTCTGTTGTCATATGGTATTCCAACAGTTGAATGTGCTTAGCATTATTTCTTTTACATTTCTTTCTGTAAAATGTAGCTGAAGAATGAGTTTTGTGGATTTCTTACAGTTGTCCTTTTATTTTGAGTGGCTCCCAAGCTAGTAACAAATGGGAATGGTCTTGTCCAGAGTAGGACAGTAAGGTGGTGAGAGCTGCAAATACATGCTTTGTCATCAGTGTAAGAAGAGAGTCCTCCAAGCAGATTCACGACTTGTTCTTTGAGATAAAACACTGGCCAGGCATTGGGAATTACAAGGTATCTGTAAGAGCAGATATGCTGAATGAAACATAGTACAGATTACAGTGAGTGCAGAATTCAATGAATGAATGAGTGAGATGAAAGGGAACTGATACAGACTATACTTCTCAAATAACTGTTGAGAAAGAGTGTAAGATATTTTGTCAGATCTGTTGGAAACTCCTGCCTTCAGTACTCACTCTGAAGGGCATGTGGACAGCCAGATAGACATGGTTTCTGTCTTGGGGCTTCGACTCTCAGGCAGAGTGATAACCATAGACAGATGACTGCAATGTTATTTAGGGACAGTTTTTATAAATACTAATAAACAACTCAGGGTGCTGTGAGAATGGGTAGTGGCCTCTGCTAGTTGTGCATTTCTCCAAGGTCAGGTATTTGTGGGAGAAATTGAGTCTTTAAGTAGACTTAGGGCATTGTGGTAGATATGTGGATCACTGGTCCTGAGACCTTACCCAGATTCAGTTTTTAAAGATCATATGCTAGGAGAGTTCACAGGACTCAGCATTCAGTTATATGATTGTTCATGATTTATTGCAGCTGAAGGATACAAAGCGGAATCAGCAGTGGGAACCGTGCATTTGGTGAAGTTCAGAGGATGCCAGGTGCAAGGTTGAAAGAGTCCTCTCCCAGAGGACCTAGGAGGATGTATCTAGGTCCTTGAGTGCTGACAGGGAAACTCGTTAAAGGTTCCACAAGGAGGTTTTTGTTGTAGGCTGGTCACAAAGGTACCCTATAGCTGGGAGGATCATAAATGGAGGCTAGAACGCAGCCTCTTGGCATGAACTCTGCTATCCTAACAATTAGATTAGGCACAGAAAGCCGTGCTTACTAGTTCTACCAACAACAGGAGCCCTGTATATTTTGGAGATCCTGGATGCCAGCGTTGTGTCAGAGCAGGCTATTCAAAGGTCAGTAAAGGATGCTATGTTGTGTTCCCCACAGCACATTAGCTGATGAAGTAAGTAGCCTTGCTTTCAAACATCTCAGCAGAGGAAAACAGAAGCTAATGAGTGGCAGGAAAGTGGGAGAATCTTGGTTGTTGTTAGTCTCATGGGCATGGATGGTGAAGGCCTGTGCCTTTCATTCTGGTGAGAGATTTATTAAAAGATGAGGGTGGGGTAGTGGCTGCATGTTTGCAAATCTGGTATGTGGGAACATTGCTGAGGGTTCTAGGCTACCCTGGGCTAAATGTTGAGCAGCTGAGAAAGAAAGAGAAAAACAGAAGAAGGAAAGAAAAGAAGGAGGAAGAGGAAGAAGAGGAAGAGTGATGGATATTGACCAGACATGGAACAGGCTAAATTTTGCTTAGCTTGGATGTTTTAAGTTCAGTTTGATTAAGTAAATTAATCTAATACCTATTTTAGTTTAATTCAGTGAGTTAAAGAAGTCTTTTGTGTAACACCTCTGAATTACCCAGGTTCTACCCAAAATCTCACAAAGGTAAACAGCACAGAAAACTTTTGTAGCTCTGGGCATGACCATCCAGGAAATGGTGGACCCCTAAGTGTCCCCTCACGAGGATGTTGAAAAGAACTGCTAGAAAGTGAAAGAAACCAGCTGGTGTCAGTTTTGTCAGCAGCCATGGACACTGCACTAAGTACAGATTGCCGCTGCCTGGATGCACAAGAGTCCCTCATTGGCTTAGAAGAATATTCAGTGAGGCACAGCTTCCTGAAGGGAACGGAAATGATGACAGGGACATTGCCTGGGAGTATTGCCTTTGGCAGTGGCTTGGCAGGAGAAGAAGGCCTGTCAGGTCCTCTCTTTGGGGAGATCTGGATGTGGAAGGCCAGATGATGAGCTTTCCTTTGAAAGGGAATAGGTGAACTATTGAGTCGGAGCTCAGAGGTGGCTTTATTTGAAAGTGCTTTCAAAAGCTGTTTTGACAAGATCAGGGAGGAGGCAGTGATATCATTAAATAAACTGGTAACTTTTGGAACCAGCTTTTTTGTTTTCACCTCTAGGGAGAGTCAATAAACTTTGATTCCCAGCATTAATGTAATTATTTTGATTTTTTTCCTGGCTCATTCGAGGGAAGGCTCCAGAGCTGCAATATCAGATGGCCGCAAGCAATTTAGAAATCCCGTGTCCCCAAGGACACCCGCTGCCTTTCAGAAGTAGCAGGCAAGGGGGTGGAATAAATCATTTCCTCTGATCTTGTTAGTATGGAGGATCGTGTGGGAAGCGGATGCATTGCAGGGCTGCTACTGAAAGGCTATTGTAGGTAGGATGAGCAAAATAATAACATTTCCCTGCTTCTCAAAGGTTTTTTTTAAAAAAATTTTTTGAATATATATTTAAAAAATGGTGTGTGTGTGTGTGAGGAGTGCATGCACATAGAGGGCAGCTGTTGATGTCAGGTGTCCTTGGTGTGTGTGTGTGTGTGTGTGTGTGTGTGTGTGTGTGTGAGGAGTGCATGCATATGGAGGGCAGCTGTTGATGTCAGGTGTCCTTGGCTACTGCTCTCCACCTTAGATGTTTGCGGCAGGGTATCAGTGGAGCCTGCTGGCTCTGCTAGACTGGCTAGCCACTGTGGTGATTTATTGCATATCAAATAAAGCTTGCCTGAAGATCAGAGGGCAGAGCCAGCCACAGAGTTAGTCATAGAGGTCAGGCAATGGTTAGACACACCTTTAATCTTAACATTCAGGAGGTAAAGTCTATCTGGACCTCTGAGTTCAAAGCCAACCTGGACTAATCCAGTCCAAAAGAGAAGCAGAGCCAAAGCAGTGGTGGCACACACCTTTAATCCCAGCACTAGAAAGTTTGAGAAAGGAAATGATATGGCTGGGCAGGGAAAAGAATGTAAGGCTGGAGGAGACAGGAGTTTGGCTCCCTTCCATTTTGGTTTTGCAATTGCCTTCACTTCCCCATTCGTCCTAGTGGAGATAGAATCTTCCCCTTTTGGCCTGAGGATTTAATAGTGGTGAGAAGTGGCTATGGCTTCTTTCTCTGTCTCTCTGCTCCTCAGGTGTGGTAATATATATTTAATAAAAGTTTTCTGGAATATCAGAGGACAGAGTTACCCACAGCCAAGCTATGAAAGTCAGAGAGTGGTGACCCATGCCTTTAATCCTAGCACTTGGGAGGTAGAAATCCTTTGGATCTCTGAGTTCAAGGCTGAATAGAGTCAAGCAGTGGTAGCTCATACTGTTACTTGTAGCTCTAGGAAAGTTGAACCAGGAAGCTATACGAGGAAAGAAATATAAGACAGGAGAAGGCACAAAGTTGAGCCTTTTTGCCAGTGCACTCAGTTACTCTGAAGACTCATGGAGATAAACCTACCCCATCGGCCTGAGGAGTTGGCTAAGTGAGAACTGGCCGGGGTTTATTCCCCGCCTTTCTGATAATTTAGCTTTTTCCCAATATCTGGCTCCAGGTTTTTATTATAATACCAAATGCAATGTGTGCAATATTCAGGCAATCTTTATTTGACACATAACATATCACCACAAGCCATGCCCATGTTTTAGGTGCTGAGGACCTGGACTCTGTCTCCAGGCGTACATAGCAAGCACTTTTCCCACTGAGCCATCCCTCAGCTCATGTAAATCATCATTTTCATAGCAACAGCAATGCCACCAGGTCGTGGCTTACTGAGCTCTGCAAACATTGGTTTCTGGAAACAACTTCAACTTGTTGGCTTTTGGCTCTAATATTACAATGCCAGGATTTCTTATTCAATATAGCTTTTCCTGAAGAGATATTTTAAATTTATTTTCTTCAGAGGACTTCTCAGACCCTATCTATATAATAATAATAATAATAATAATAATTATAGCCACCCATCAGATCCATCAAAATTAAAAAGCAAATATAATTCAAATTATTAGCTGTTTAGAAGTTTGGGGAGAAGAAAACCCTCAATTACAACCTTTTTCTCCAGATCAAATGTTTCTTTCCAAACATTTGATTAACATAAATATATAATTTTCTATTTTGTAAAATTATATTTTCCTCACTGTAAAAAGCATTGATTGTCTTTATTTTACTATTTCTCACATAATCTCTTGGCATTTGTATGCTCACCTAGTATTATATTTCTTTGTGTGGCTGAAAAAATTATCATTAAGACAATTATGAAAATTGTCTGAAAACTTCAGTTCATAGCATTTTAGATTTTAGGAGACATGTTACTGCTCACATTGTTCTTCTGACCAGGTCAGCTGTTTTCACCAATGTCAGGGTCATATTTTGTGTTCCTGTGATCACTGGAATAGTGAGTTAACTGGTCAACCCAAAGACTCCTTATCTCCACTCTGTTGTCCACACTGATGTCACACTGAGTTTATAAAATGCAATGGACATTTTGCATTCCTTTATGCGTGCCTTCTGTTCCTTTAACATTGAGCATCAGTGCATGCTAGTAGTTTACAGGAATTGACTCTGTTCATCATCTCTCAAGTTACACCTTTCCTATACAAGTATAATGTGCTTTGAAGATATTCCTCCCCTATGCCTCCTTTCCATCTAATATTGTACCTTTCTTTCTTCAATGAGTCCCATTGTCATTCTAGGTAATTTTGTTTCTACTTTTGTTCCAAATATATATATATATATATATACACACACATACATACATATGAGTTTATATGTAACCTAGGCACCACGAATGAGGGAAAACATGGTATTTGTGTTTCTGACACTGAATTTACCTAATTCTGTCACCTCAGTTGCATCTATTTTTTTGAAAAGCCATATAGTTTTCTTCTTCTCTATTACTGAAAAACATTCCATTGCATATATACATCACATGTTTGAAAATCAATAAAAACCAAGCATGTGCTTTTGCCAGGTGCTGCCGCATGTTTCAAGGTAGTTCTCTAGGTGCAGCCCTCTGTTCTCGGTTCCTTTCATGTTCTCTACCAAACTGAGGCTCTTCTGGTTTACACTTTAGCCTTTCTTCCTGTCTTCCTGTCTCTAATAGAAACATTCTGTTCCTCAAATTAGATCATGTATTCTATCCTAACAGAGTAGCTATCATATTTTTACTAACATGTATTTGATATCTTATTTATTATTGTAAGATGAAATTTGTAGGTGTTACCTGCTAAGTAAAAACTTTTGAAATTTGTATAACTGAATTATAATTTAGGAAATAAGAGACAATGATTTATCAAGAGTTAAGTATTCTAACATGAGTTCTCAATTCAACTAGGCTTGAAGATGCAGTAAATTAACCAGATGCTTATAAATGCTTGTTGTAAACAAGATTGGATTTAATACAAGACTAGCTGAAGCTATTCTATATGAAAGGATATACAAAATGAAAGAATAATGGAGGGTACTGACTAAAAGTGATAAATAGTAACAAATATGATGAGGAAAAGCTGACAAAAATATTACAGGTAATATTCATGTGATAAAAAGAATATTACCATTTGAGGTAGAACATTTGAGGTAACTGAATGTTTATTCCTAGAAGGTGGTCTTATTTATAAAGGGGGTGCAAAATAGTTTTCTGTGCTATGGTAAGGGGCTGAGTGGTACTGGAAAATCACAATAAGAATGCATCTGATCCTTCCTGTGATTGAGGCATGCATTTAGTTGCCAGCTCTTCAAAAGCCCTCAGCAGGCCCACAGGAATAGGGAATTAATTAAAGAAGAAACAGTGGTATAAAAGCTATAGAGAAGTTGTATGGGCGTGACCACTAGGGACAGTTTCACTGTAAGATTGTTAAACAATAAGCCAATCCTGAAAAGTAAGTAATTTTAATTTTCATTGTATAGATTTTTCATCACTGTGTTACAGGTTTTTTCAAAGTATATATATGCATATATAGTCACACACACATATATATGTATATATATGTACCAATTATACCTATAGGCTAATGATAAAAGCACTCTCACTGAATGCAATTGTGTGATATCATGAGTGTTATATGGCACGGTCCATTTGACAAAATTGGGTGCTAAATATTCTGGCTTGAATATTTGCATGTGACCAATAGGAATGAAGACTAATAAATTTGAGTTGTGTTTGTAGACTTGATATCAAAAATGCCATGATGATTTAGTTTTGTGATTTTCTGAAAGTAATGAATGACTTCTAACATGTTGAGCCAAGCAAAGTACACTGTTACTTTACCTTACATGTTAGTTACATTTTTGAGAAATTCAGTGACAATTAAAAATGTATAAGAAATACCATGTACTGTTATGTATAACATAATCACATTTTTTTTCATTACCATCTAATGGGATATTTGAAAGTTGTGGGAGGCAAAGGCTTATTTTTCATTGTATGGCCTGTCCTACACATTACAGTGTGCCCTACATCCAAGATGCCCTTCAGAAAGTACTAGTTGCACTTCCCATTAGTGGTTCAGCTACTAACCCTTCCCAGATCATCATCCACAGAACAGTGTCACCCTAGTAAAGCCGCACTATGGAGAGGGCCTCTCCCTCTGCCTCCTCATTTGGAGCTGCTGTCCTCATTGGTTCATTGGCTCTAGTTTCTGAGAAACTGAAGTTTGCATGCATTCAGGGGAAGTCTGACTTCACTATTGTATTATCCCCTTGCTTGTGAAATGTCAAACTTTTGGAGCACGTTTTAAAAAAACATTTGTTAACTATGCACTAAGTCGGGGCAGCATGTTGGATTCTGTTTCTGCTATTGGATAACCCACTGAATCAGTCAGTGATGACATGTAAGAACTCAGTTTACTCAGGATAGACCTTAGCTATGCATTTGCATCTTGTCTAGGTTAGCCTTGCTTTTAATTTTTCTAATTTTTTATTAGTGAATTGAACAAAATGATTGTTTTGTAATCGCATTTTTGTTCAAGGATGTAATATATTTTTTGGCCATAGTCTCTACCTATTACCCTCTCTGATTCCTTTCCCCACTCCTGTGAATCTCTTCCCTTTTCTCAAACAGTTCTTTTAATTTTATGTAATGTATGAATATATACATTTATACACATATGTGCTATGTGTGAATGTGCATCCACATGTACAGTACAGCATTCATGTTTGTCTTTCTAGCTCCAGCTCATTTTACTTGGTATGTGGAGCCCATCACTTGATATGATGGTCTCTAATTCTACTAATTTTCCTGCAAATGATATAATTTTGTTCTTTATGGTTGAATAAAACTCACCATATCTATATACCACACATATTTTTAAATCTACTTATCTATTGATGGGTCCTGCCTCATTAGCATAGTAGGCAGTGCAGCCAAGTCAATAACTTGCTACTGTAAAAAGATACAAGAATCTCCATGGCAGCTTTATTCATAGTAGGCAAACAAAGCAAAACAACCCCCCCCAAAGAAACAACTTGTATGCTGGGAGCCGAGGTCCACTGTGCCCACTGTCCTGAGCCACACCAAGAGTTCAGGCCTTCAGGCAAGGCATAAGTTAGGTTTCCTTTTACTATGAGTTAAGTTTTTTTCTAGGCAACAGGTGACTCTTTTCCAGCTAGGTTCCCAGACAACAGGTTGCTCCTTTCTGGTTAGGCAATTGATAGATAGATGTCCTTAGTAACACATCCTGTTTTAGCAGAACACCCTTTGACTGTGGAATTTCCTCACCCTATGTGTCTATGTGCACTACCCTCTCCCTTCCTTGAGTCTCTATTTAACTGCTGGCTGAAAAATAAAGTTTGGTGCTTGATCAGAAATTTTGTCTTGCTCTCGTTCTTTGTGTTTCTTCCCCCACCCACCCTCATTTGTTTTGCCCCTGCTCCAGGTCCACATTGAAGACCCTGCTGGCTGGGCACTTGTGAAAATTCAAATGTCCATCAAAGGACATGGTTTAAACACCTTGTAGTGTAGTTGTCTGGTGAGTTCTATTTAGCAAAAAAGAAATAAGCATTGAGTATCTGCGACGTTATGGGTAAATGTCAAAAAAAAAAAATCATGATAAGAAGCCACAGACAGAATTCTACACCATCTGAGTCCAGTTATATAAAGTTCGAGAGCTGGGAAATGTATTCAAAAGCAACACAGCCCAGAACTGAGTAGAAGATCCTTGGGTTTATATGTAGGATGTTGTCATGGGTGTCATACTTGTACTCTGTATATTTTCCTGCATATAAGTGATCCCCTTAGATTTTTAAAAGTATAAGTAAGACTTCCTTTTCATTAAAAGGCACTATGTATTATTTATTTAGAAAATTAACAAAAATTTGTGTAAAAATAATTATGCCTATTATATAAATGATTTTGTTAAAATAGTTTTTATTTTACTTTTCCTTTTGTATTTTTAAAAACATATTTGATTTTATTTTATACTGTGGTGATCTATCTCATATTTTAAAAAACAGCCTGGAATATCAGAGGACAGAGCCATCTCTTTAGCTTTGTTTTGTTTTGTTTTTTGTTTTTGAGACAGGGTTTCCTGTGTAACTGTCCTGGCGGTCGTGGTACTTGCTTTGTAGATCAGGCTGGCCTTGAACTCTTGCCTATGCCTCCCAAGTGCTGGGACTAATGGCATGTGCTACATCTGCCTGGCTTTTTCTAGCTGGTATTTAATGAAAACTCAGAGCCAGTTATTGGGGAAAAGCTGGAATATGAGAGAGAGGAAGTAGACCACAGTCAATTTTTATTTAGTCAACTTCTCAGGGTAAAAGCTATCTTCAAGAGTCCTTAACCTGTCTTGTTGCTTGTACAGAATATCACAATATCTGCCTATGCCTGTCTTACATTTCTTCTTCGCCCAGTTGTTTCAGTTCCAGGTTTAACTCTGCATCATACTCCCAAAGTAAGGATTAAAGGCGTAAGCTACTACTGTTTGGTTGTTAGGTCTTGAACTCACAGAAACCCAGAAAGAGCTCTGTCTCTGGAGCTTTGAGATTAAAGGAGTAGGTCACCACCATGCTGGAATTAAAGGTATGTGTGATTTACCACTCTCTGACCTTCAATGCTTGACTGTGGGTGATTCTGTCCTCTGATATTCCAGGCTGATTTTGTTAAATATAAAATAGATCACCACACAATACTCAACTTTTAAATTTGAAAAGAATTTTTACTAAGGGAAAAAAACCTCTTCTTTTTCAGAAGAGTTTCCTTTGTTCACTTATGAAGTTATATTCATGACAGATAGCCTTCATGTTAAGAATTTATCATGAGCTAGGTGTGATGGTGCATACTTTCAATCCCAGTAGTAAGGAGGCAGAGGCAGGCAGATCTCTGTGAGTCTGAGGCCATCCTGGTTTACATAGCAAGTTTTAAGCTAGCGAAATCTCAAAATTCAAAACAAGAAAAACTTCTCATGTGGGCTGGTGAGATGACTGAATAGGGCCCTTTGCTGATGACCTAAGCTATGGACATGAGACTTCCATGGTAGAAGGACAGAACTGATTCCCTCCAGTTGTCGTCTGCTTTCTTCCTGTCTCCCCCAAATAAGTAAGTAAATGTAATTTAAGAATTAAAAATAAATGCAATCTAATAGGTAAGTGATACAGATATAAGGAAGGACTTATTTATAAAGTTTCCAAAAGTAAAAAAAGGGATTGACTTCCCTATAAATGAACGATGTGTTTACATAGATGTCCTTGTGGTTCCCTGCCCCTTAATTTCATATTTTATATATACCTAAGGTTGCTGCTATGGAAGAATAATTCTAGATTTATTGAAGTAAATATTATGTTCTATAATTTGATATATTTTTATGTTTGAATTTCTTGTCCTTTAAGGCATATACCAGGGCCTTGGAAATGCCAGGCCTGACCAAATTCCATTAGATCTTTTTCTTTCAGGAATATCCATGAAGGTTTCAGTACTGGGAAATTGGGCCTACAATTCATTACACACTGTTCTTAATACATGTTAAAACTAGAGCACAAGATCATTTTGGGAGGAACCTTGGTACTCTGACTTACTTTATATTGAGACAACATGACAGAAAATATATTATATTTTTCCTAAGGTGAAATCAAACAGTTTTGAAAGTAATGGGAAAGATACTTAGTATAAAACAAAGCAACATAATTTGCAGTGTGAAATGTCAAATGTTTCATATTGTTATTATCTCACTTAAGCTCCTCAGGTAATATAATTGCCAATATTAAAAAATCTGTTTTGTTTTGTCACCTCAACAGAACATATTGCCTTGAGACGTAATTAATTCATTTTTCTCTTAAGCATGTGTTTTAGACACAATGGGTATATCCTTAGATAACCTTCAGGAATGCCACATGCTCCTGCAGTGTTTCAAGAGGCAGAAACAACAAAGAGAACTTGGTACCCACATAATTCCTGTGAGTAGGAGAGGAGAGTTGTTGCAGCCATCTTTATTAGAAGCAGCTGTCAGTAAGGGATTTCCCTCGTGGGTAAGTGCAGGAGATGCTATAGAGGTCTGTGCATGAAGATCGCACCCAGGAGGCATCAGGATAAATAAAAGTAGGTAATATTAATGATGCTCATTAACAGATGTCACTGTTGGGGATGAAGTAAATTTCATGCAAAAGATTTTCATATATTACACTTTTCAAAACTGTCAGCTTTTTGACTTTGATATATGTCCACATGGATAGTTTTAATAAGCTCCTACGTTTATCTCTTTGCATGTACCCTACGAATCTGGAAATTGCTGGCAGTGATGTTACAGTGGCATTTTTGCTCAATGATTATTGCTTTACTTGGATGGGCGAGGACTCAGATCGTAACATTCCCACTTATTCATGGTGTAAACATCTGTCTTAAAAATTAGTTTAAAATATTAGATGATCAAGCAGATTTTTGTAGTTTATTTGAAGGAGTCTTCCATAGACTGTTGCCTCTATAACTAATAGAATTACATTGCATAAACTGCTTTTGCTGTAGAAGCCAAAATGCAGAATAATAGCTTGTCAAACTGTCATTTGCAAGTGAGATCATAGATTTTATAGTCCAAATTAGGTTGTGTTTTTTTTTTCTTTTTGTCAGGTCATATTCTAATAACCATATTGTGTGCTAAACCCTGTGATTATCCCATCACTTGACAGATGGTAGGCTGTTAATTTGTATGTAAGAGAGAGTGATTGCCAGTGCTCTAACAGTATTCAACAAAACATGAAATGCCAGGATCCACTTTTGGTTACATTTTGCTTGGCTTCACTTTATCAAGGTAATTCCTGGCAGAAGGTTTTAGTGGCATAGCATATGCTTCATTTTACTATACTGACTGCTTTTACTCATCATTAGAAGTATAAAGGATTAAGGAAGAAGTAAATTTTCTTGTGTATATTCTGTTTCTTTGTTTTGTTTTGTTTTTTTGTTTTTTTTTGCATTTCTATGGAGAGTAGTCATCAGCCTTATGGGTTAACTGGAAGGATCTAATGAGAGCTATGAGTAGACGGATTTAGTTGCTCCATGTTGAGGGAAATGATGGTATAGTATGGTATAGTAGTAGCACCTACTGATGCTTGGGTAGGGAACAAAATAATTTAAAAGTTAAAAGCACATTGGCAAATTCACTAAAAACTACTGGAAAAAAGTTGGCAGTGTGGCAAGATATAAGATCAATATACAAAATCAATTTTATTTCTGTAGCCTAGCAATGAACAGTTTCATAACAAAATTAAAAAAAAATCTCACTTATAATAGCAACAAATGAATAATATACTTAGGAATAAAGGTAGCAAAAGATGTATAAAACATATACAGTCAGAATAATAGAACATGAAAAGATAATAAAAATAACAACACTTACAACAACAAATAGAAGAATGCTCATGGACTGAAACCTAATATTGCTAATAATGAAATATTGAACAAAATGATTGATTTATTCATAAAATCTCTAACCATAATTAATTCTTCTTCAAAGTTGTCAAGTGAATCCTAAATGCATATTAACTACAAAGAATGCACAATAGCCAAGCAATCATAAAAAGAAAAATCAAAATTAGAGAAACCATACTTTCTGGTTTCAAAGTTTACTAAAAAGCTACAGTATCAAGTCTGTGTGGTATTAACATTAGAATAGATAATCAGAATGGAATTGAGAGCCCAGAAATAAGTTCTGTGAAATGGCACAGTGCTTTCTGGGACCAACATGGAGAGGAAAAACAAATGACTCCTGAAGTTTTCTTTTCTTTTTTTAATATTTATTTTTATTTTATGTGAATTTGTGTTTTTCCTACATGTATAACTGTGTGATGGTGTCAGATCTTGGAATTACAGACAGTTGTTAACTGTCATATGGATGCTGGGAATTGAACTCAGGTCCTCCGGAAGAACAGTCTGTACTCTTAGCTGGTGAGCCATCTCTCCAGCCCCCAACTCCTGAGGTTTTCTTCTGATTACTCCCTCCCACAAATCAATCAATGTAAAATAAACAATACCTTCCAAAGGAAACACACCACACACACACACATACACAGAGGAAAAGACAGAGACAGAGAGTCAGACTCCAAAAATAAACCCTCACTTTTGTGATTATTTGATTTTTAACAGAGAATGCCAAATGACTTGAGGAAACATTATTTTTTCCATTAAGGTTTTTCTCTTCCCCTTCCCTTTTCTTTTTCTTCTCCTTTATCTGATATCTAAAACAATAATTCTGGGTTTTATTATCTAATTACTAGCTCAAAATGAAATCATAGATCTAAGTGTAAAAGGTATCACAATTAAGCACATAGGAAAATTGCAGAAGTTGATCTTTATGGCACTGAGTAAGGACTTTTGGAATCATCAGCAAAAGCACAGGTTAAAGTGTTCTGATTTGTGAATTAAAAGTTAAAAAGGAAGTGTTTATTTCACCATAAATATAAAACCCTTACATATCAAATGATACCATCAAGAAAGTTGAAAAAATAAAATAACCCTAGGATAGAAGAAAAGCATCCATCTGATTAGGGACTGGTATCCAATGTGTCTGTGCTTGCCTGCATATGTGTGTGTGTGTGTGTGTGTGTATCTTGAAACTCAATAATAACAAGAGAGATAACTCAATTGAAAAAATTGAGCAAAGGATATGAGCAGGTGTTTTTCTGAAGAAGAACCAGACTCTTAATGAGGACACACAGAGAGATGCTTGGCATCACTCATTAGGTAAATCAAATCAAAACCACAGCAAGACATTGTTTTATATACAATAGAATGGCTAAAATGAAAACCAAAAGTATTGATAATAGCAATAGAAGTCAGAGACCTTATATACCTCAGTGGGACTATAAATGGTACAACCACATTGAAAAGCAGTCTGACAGTACCCCAAAATGCC
Source organism: Sigmodon hispidus (assembly GCA_004025045.1). Lineage (NCBI taxonomy): Eukaryota > Metazoa > Chordata > Mammalia > Rodentia > Cricetidae > Sigmodon > Sigmodon hispidus. Next base: position 59,041 of record PVIH01003883.1, read on the forward strand.
ATAGTTATCATATGATCCAGTAATTCTTTTCTTTTCCAGAAACATTGCCAAGAAAGTTAAGACATGCATACACATAAAACATACACATACATGTCTATAACAGAATTATTCATAATATCCAAATAGTGAAAACAACACAGATTTCTCCCTGAAGTGAATGGATAAACAAAACAGAACATCTTTACAATGTGTAAGCATTATACTGAGAAATGCCAACCAACTAGTAGTCTTCCATTGTGTAGCCTTTTTTTTCTCAAACAATCAGTGTACATGGCACTTGCATGATATATATGTGCTGTTTGGGTTCTGTGCTATATATATTTCTAGGACACTATAAACTGTTAGCTTTCCATCTGTATGACAAAATTCCTGGGAAAATCTAGTTCTATGGAGGAAAGACTTCTTTGGGAAGCTAAAGTCCTAGTTTACTTGCCTCCTTTATCTTAGAGTGTGGTGTTATGAGATATCATGGCAGAGAGCATTTAGTGGAGCAGAGATGCCTAATTTCTGGTGATCTAAATACTAAAAGAGAGAAAAGGGGTCTTTGGTAACAGTATAAGACATGCTTCTAACCTCTGATCTCCTCTCATGGCCTACCTCCTGCAGGCTGTACCAGCTCTGAGTAGAGATATCAATGAGGACCTGAGCCTTTCATGTGGTAATGAGTGATATTTAACATCCAGACTGTAACTTATCAGTGCTTTCAATGTTTGCATATGCTATGAACAAGTTTTAGAAATTTGTACCAATTTGATGTAATGACTACTCAATAATTCTTCTGAAACTTACCTCATTTTTCTTTATTGATTGATTAAATTTCTTACAGTAAGATATATTTGTTAAACACAATGAATTTACACACATGTGGTACTTTCTCAGAGAGAGAGAAAATAAAAATATATCTTCAAAAAGAATTACCCATATATATTATAGTTTAAAAACAAGTTGAGATGTTTCCATCAACCCTGTACCTGGTAAAGATATTATTGGCTTTATCATTTTGTGAAGTGAAGAGAAACACACAGTATAACTGAGAAACAAATATGAAATTTACTCAACTTCAACAGCGTTCTCTGAGTTGAGTTAAATGCAATTTTAAAATACATTCTTGGGCATGTAATTATTTGTGTTTAATAAGGTAATGGGAACAGGGAAACTACTGCTTAACAATATCTTTAAGTGGATGAATATTTTCCTTTTCTTAAAATCATACTCTAGATTTAATTCTATCCTTCCCCAAATATGCTCTTTAAAAGCTGATGGCCTAATTTTAAATGTCAGCAGAAACTACTGGTATATTTGAATCATGTTTTTTTGCTGTGGCATGGCTTGAGAAAGTTCTAAGGGAATGTATGATCTAGTTTTCTTCTTAAATATATTGAAAATATTATGCCATAACTATTACTGTTTTCTAAAGATTTTGTGTTTGTGCATATATGTGTATATGCACTTGTTTGCAGTGTTTGGAGGCCAAAGGACAGCCATGGGAATGGCTCCTCAAGAGCTGTCCGCTTTGAATTTTGGAGACTGGATCTCTCATTTGTCTGGACTGTGTTAATTAAGCTAGGGTGGCTGGACACCTAATTCTAGGGATATCTCTGCTCCCTCCGGCTGTAGTCTGTTATACCTGCTGTTTTTTATATGGATGGTGGGATTTGAACTCAGTCCTTTTGCTTGCAAGGCAAGCACATTACTGACTGAGACATCTTCTCAGCCCTTTCTCTGCTTACTCGACTCTCTCTCTCTCTCTCTCTCTCTCTCTCTCTCTCTCTCTCTCTCTCTCTCTGACAGAGTTTTACTATGTAGCCTTGACTGGTCTGAAACTCGGAGTTGAACCTGCCCCCACTTCCTGAGTCCTAGAATTACAGCTGTGTGCCACTATAGCCAGGCCCTCCCTTAAAACAACAACAACAACAACAAAAACCGCTTGCTTTTAATGACTGTATGAGTTTTCATTTTCATTACCAGTGAACTATTGAAGGAATATTGGGATAGTTTTGTGAGTGGTGAAGCCTTTCATGACTCATGACTCGTGCGTGGGTGGGCTTATCTCAAGGGGCTAGGTTCTCAAAAAACTTGATTGCCACCAAAGCTGCCAGTATGGTTTGGGGTTGTTGTCTTGTGAATTTGACCACAGAGAGTCCTAGAGTTTTAGAGAAAAATGTTTTATTATTAGACCTTAAGAGAGTGGAAGAAGACAGAGCTCCTGTATAGCAGGGGTGGAAACCGCTGATCGCCACTGAGAACTGATACAGCTCCACTGATGGAGAAACGGAGGAGGAGGAGGAGGAGGAGGAGATAAACTGGCCACTTCAGTTCCCTTTCTAGTGTCTAGTCCTGTCCTCAGTCCGGTTTCCAGGAAAGACATCCTTTAGTGCCCCCCCCCAAAACAAAAAAAACAAAAAAACCCAACATTGTCCTCTCTCCTCTTTTTTGGGATTCCTTGGCTATGGCCATAGTGTAACCAGAGAGCTATTTTGGCTTAAACACTTTTGGCATCTCTGGCCTCTGGTGAGGATGTGGGCACTAACAGGCAGAGGACATGTTTGGTTTTTAGCTAAGAAAGAAACTGTCACTTTGCAAGGTCTTTGATAGGTTTTCTGTAGCTCTGATAATAGAGTTCTGAAATCAAGCCGAATTAAAAAGTAAAATACCTTGTTTCTTTGGGCAAAGCATTCCCAGTATCGAGGCGAGGCAGGGTAAGGGAGCAGGAGAAAAAATCCATGGCCCGGCTAAAGGCGAGAGCTTAAATACCCTGGAGCCAGGGATCGGGTCGGCCACAGGCTGGGTTTGTACCCAAGTATACTGGTGGGGTTTTGGCGGCTTTTCTTTGTTGGAGATTCTCTGAGCATAGGGTTTGGAGAGAGAAAGAAATGGGGCTTTCTCAGAAGCAAGTTGGAAGTCCTAGCTGAATTGTCTTTTCTCCTAAACCACCCAGCCAATTTCCTCCTATTACTATTAGAAGTACAACATAAAGAATTTGAGGCTGAGTTGTGCATAGCATTCCCTGCCCCTTCATTTCAGAAGACCCCTGCCACTTAGGGCACTGAGCGAGGATGTCCTGGTTCACCGACCCCCATTTCAGCAATTGCATTGTTGACTTCATTCATTTACATGCATTCTCAGGAGCACAGGTCACTACAAAATGTTTCAAAATCATATAGGACTTGATGATGGGGAGAAAAAGATAAAGGGTGGAACTTTAATGCTAAAACTTACTTTTGATTCAGCTGACTAAACTTTTAGTATCTGGGGGGAAAAAGGGAGTTGGAAGTACAACCTGGTATTTTCTATACTTAAGAGTGAAACCAAAATGGGAAAAAGATATAATCATAACCCACCTCCATCCTATTTCAGCACAGCATGTAACTCTCAGTTAAAAAAAGTTCTTTTAGGAGAAAGCATTTGAAGATAATGTGTCCTCAAGCTACTACTGTGAAAAGCATGGAAGCTTAGACTTCCCTCGAAATTGTTTTGCAATTGTGAAGGTGCAGATAGAGTCAGTTCCAGAAGTGGAGTTGTGTGAGGTGTGTAGATGAGCTGATCTGCATGAAAATGAAGGATGCACACTGGGGGAGCATCTCTGTGGTCATCACAGCAGTGGAACAAAGCTCCACTTGCTGGTATAAGTGATAAAATCTGATTACTGCTTTTGAGTGGTACCATCTACATGACCATTGAGGGACAGCTGTCCTGCCTTTGCATAAGTCACCAAGGGAGCTGAAAGTGACCTCTGTTTCAGACTGGATCAGTGAAACACGATTTTCCTTTCTCCCTCTGCAGAAACTATAAAGGGACCACAAAGCCGATCTAGTGTGGCAGCTTCTGTGTTGTGTTTGAGATCAATTCTCCCTGCCTGCTTCAGTGGAGTGGCTGGGAGAGGGGCTTGGCATTGTCAAATGAATGTATCAAATATCTCTCAGGGCTACAAAATTTCTTTATCTGATGTTGCCACCATTAAGAGCCCAGAGGTGTTTGTCCTAATCACTCTTGGCTTTTTATATTCTGACAGTTGAATGAAAGGCAGACTTCTTTGAAAGGAGAAGTCCATTGTCAGTGTCTTTGAAGTTCTAAAGTGTGTACTTTCTAGTTGGATGAAGCGCCACAATAGGTAGAAGGAAGCAAAGACAGCCTTATAAATTTCCTTGTGAGCAAGCTAGCCCATTGTTGTCTTTATTAAAATTATGCCTACAAGCAAGTGGTCCTATTCTGAGTCAGGCCTCCAGTTGGTTTGAAAAAAATCACCAAAAACATCACATGTTGTCTTTAAAACAGCATAGGCCATCCTGAGAAATTTGAGAGATTTGTGGTGTTGAGTAGGCAGGTGTATTTAGCAAATTCACTGCCGAGTCTTAGACCTTGAAATTGGCCATTATATTGATAACGGAAAGCAGGCACATGCATTCTGTTTGTTGTTTGTATAATACATCTGTGTACCTCCCAGAGAGGGCTTTATCCAGATCCCATATGCATCAAGACTTAATTAGGTGAGAATGGCATACACTTATCATTAGCGTATACCAATTAAGACAAAAAGTGACATTTGAAAGTAATGATGCTCCCTAGTGTTGCAAAGTAAAATACCTCAAAGTCATTTCCTAAAGACTTGGTGTTATATGTATGTTTGAAATATTACGTTGATTTGAACTTGACTTTTTATTATTTTCTGTGATGGGGATGGCCGCTGAGGCAGAACATTTCTCTAGATAAATGAGGACCAGTGAGACCTGCCAATACACTGTCTGTAGGTTATAGTCTCATGTAGGATGCATCCATGTCTTCTTGTTCTCTATGAGCACTTGACAGCATGCTTGGTGTTTCCTGTTTCTCCATTAGATGTGCTGGTTACTAGGACACAGGCAGTCCTACCCTCCGGACCTTACTACTTTCTTTTGTTATGATCAAAGCTGTTTTACTGTTTCTTCTTTTGAACTGTGGGAGAGTAAAATATCCCACCCTAAGTATATTTCTTTGTTATTTTTTGAGTTGGTTATCCAGAGAAATTGCTGACCTCTGGAGATGCAGGAGCAACATGAAAAAGCCATTCTTTTGCAAAAAGAAATCCCTACTTGCTCATGTCAGTAAACAGTAGATTCAAGAACAGATTTTTCTATCTGACATCTTCTTTCTTGGTTAGGAACTATTTGTCTGCCTGCCTTCTTTCCTTCCTTCTTTTCTTCCTTCCTTCCTTCCTTTCTTCTATCTTTCTTGTGTGTGTGCATGTTGTATGTATGATATTTGTTCACATATATTTCTTGTGTGTGTCTGCTGTATGTATGTTTATGCATATACATTTATGAGTGCAACTCTGCGTGTTCATAGTGTACCCATTGAAGTTAGATGACAACCGTGGATGTCGGTCTTCATGCTTTACTTTGAGCAAAGGTCTCTTTGTTGTTATTGCTGTTGCTAGTCACTGGGTATACCAGGCCAGCTGGCCTAAGAGCTTCTGGGAACTATCATGTTTCTGTTTCACATCTTGGTAGATTACAGAAGCCTACCTACTCTTAGGTCTGACTTTGTAAAGGTTTTATGGATTTGTACTCACACCCCTGAACTTGCAAGGTAAGCACTCTGCCCACTGTGCCATCTCACCAAACTTTAGGAAACCTGTTTCTACTGGAAGAGGAGGCAGGGAGCCTAACATCTGTCTTTATACAAAGGCTTAGCCATCTTTCTCCTTTTGATCCTCTGGCCCTGTGCCTCTTGGATTGGTAAATAGGACTTTTATGTTCTCTTTCTTGTTACCTCACTATCCTCAGTTAATTTCATTAACTAAAATCACTGAAGCTTCAAAAGGAATAGACTGAATTTAAAATTCCTTACATCATTTTCAGTAACAGCCAGGAGAATGATGTAATGATGCATTTACCAATGGAAGTTATATATGTAGTTATTGCAATTTTTTGATATTCTTAGTTGATAAAGGATCTCTTTTTACATTTTTATCTTTGACAGCTGAATTTGGATTCTGAGTTTATGAGCTGGAGTTGTTTTGCCTGCCCCAGCTCTCTGCCAGGCGTCCTGTTGACACAGTCTGGATGTTCTATCCCTCCCTCCCCTGCACTTCATTCTTTTTACCAGCGGCAGCACCATGCTCCCAAGTGTAGCACTTACATCATGAATCAGCACTGCTCTCTCAAATGCTCCTGGAATGTTAAGTTTGAACTCTGTTGTGAGAATGTACTAATCAAGCAAGCTGATATTGTAATATATTGGAGGCTGCATTGTTCCTTAAAGATTATCATTTCAAAGTGACATTTAGCCTGAGAAGTATCCAGGACACTGAATACTTCCTTAGGCATCATATTGGGTAGGTGGGTTGCTTATAAGGGGAGATCAACGTTTCAACATAGACAAGCTACATAGAATTTTTAGGAGAAAGATTTCTGTTATAACAGAAGCAGGGAATAGTACATTATCTTGGTAGTAAGAGCAGACAGATTATTGTTGTAGTTGTTGTCATCATCATCATCTTCATCATGACTACCACATCTACCACCATAGCTGTTTTTTATTAAGTACAGAAATCACTTAAGATAGTTGCATTTATGTTGTATGGATGAGCAAATAAGTTTAAAGTGTTTAAACAGCCTGACCCAATCCACAGAGGTGTAGTAAATGGCAGTCAAGGCTTTCCTCTTAGGCCCGACCACCAGTGCTGACTGCTCTGAAGTGTTTTCAACTGAGGCACACTACCACTGATCACATCTGTTCTGCTTGTTCTTCTTCCTCACACAAACAGCTGTTAAGTCTTTATCCTTCTGAGTGGCTATGAGTTAAGTATTTAGGTTATTTTTCATCTGTGAGTGAGCACTGCCATTTTCTCCATCCGTTTTCAGATAAAGTTTCTAAAGGTAAATTTCAGGTTTTCAAATGACTGTGTCCGTGGATGATGACTGATGTTAAATAGTGCTTGCTATTGAAATCCACCTAAAGTACCAGCATTTCTTAAAATGATATGTAGTATGAAGTCTACCTAGAAAATTATGTCTCTCTTGATTTTTAAACCAGGGGTAACAAAAACTGGTTATCACCATGAGGCTTATTTGAGCTAAATCCTCTATGGCACTTAATGTGGTGTCTGGTACCAAAGACATGTTAAATACATGTGGTGGGAGTGATGTTGATGATGGTGATGGGGATGATGATGATGAAGTTTCTTATTATGGTGGAAGAAGTAAGGTATCACTCCCCTTTGTTTCATAATGTGAAACCTTATATGAAAGCTAAATATATGAATTTGATTCACTGGATATAGAAAATGTTCTTGCCATATTTGACATTGCCATGTTACGTTGAGTGTTCAAATGTGTCTACTCAAATGTTTCAGAGATGATAATTCTTAGTTTGGAACTAAGGAGAGTGAGTGACCGCAGGAAGCAGCACAAGCATCAGGGCAAGATCTTAGCAGCTTGATTTTGAACTGAAAGCTCTGTTGCTCTCAGCTCACCTTAGACTATACAGTGGCCTTAATCTTCCTGGGCTACAGATTTCTCTGTCTCAGATGATGACAGCAATACCCCGTTTAAAGGTTAACTTACTTGGCCTGTTTTAACAGTCTAGATTGACAGGTCAAATACTTCACACTCACTTCTTATTTCTGAACACTGGAATCGAAGACTGAGGTGTTGGAAGATCTGGTGTTTGGTGAGAATGGCTATTTCTTTCCTTGTGTCTTATGAGGGCAGTGAGCTGAGAGAAAAATCCATCTGGGGTCTTTTTTTTTTTTATCAGATATGAAGCTCATTATCCTTACCTAATTATGTCTCAAAGGACCTACCTCCAAATGCTGTATATTAGGGTTAAGTTCTACATATACACCCGGGGAAGGAGCACAAACATTCAGTTTATAAATACTGATCTACAAATCTTTATTTTAAGGTAATGACACTGCAATAAAAATGTTGATATGAAGTTGCAACTTGGACTTTGCATAGTGGATAGTAGAGGCTTACAGCTGTGGCTCATGCATTTTTAAAAATGAATTTATTGTTGTTCCGTGCCACAGCAGAGAGGCACATAATAGGACAACTTTGAGGAATGTGTTCTGGGGATTGAATACTCAAGTCACTAGGCTTTTGAGGCAAGTACCCTCACCCTCTGAGCCATGCTGCCAGCCTTCCTTCTGGCCTTTAAAAGCTGCAGCTCCTCATTTAATCTCATGTGCTTAGAGATTCTAAAGCAGCGACAAACCACCTTGAAACCAATAGGTTAACTTTCTTTGGTGAAGTTTTCTTTTTGGTTCTTGGATTTTATGCCTTGGATGCTACTCTTGATGCCATGGCAGGAAGAAGAAGCCCTTGTGTGACTGACTATGTGCTGAATGGGACATTAATCTGCCTACGTAGCAGCTGGATGGAACCTAGGAGGCTAAGCAGAGCCACGCTGTGTTACCAAGTTAGAAGGGGGTGCTGACTTTCACATTAGCTCAGGGCCTAGCTGTGAACAGCTGGGAAGCAGCTGTGGCCCACAGTGTGGCCTGTTGTGCCGCCGTCCTTCTTGTCAGCATCACCATCATCACCATTAAACCTTTATTAGGTACTGATGTGTGCTGCTCCCTCAGGTGTCTGTGGGCTGACAGGCAGCTTTGAAATGAGAACCTCATGTAGGGCTGTGCGGTGAGAAGGCCTGCCTGAGACCCATCACAGGCCCACAGTGTGTCTGCACAGGCCCTGGGAGGACAGCAGGCAGCTGTAGTACAGTTTTGTATGTCTGGGATATCAGTGTGGTCCATAGCTGCTTTGTCTAGCAACTGTCACTTGTTCTCATCTTCCAGGAACACCCTGCGATCGCATCTTCTGCTTGTTTTCTATTGATATAGATGAGTAGCTGTGAGGGGGATAGGCTACAGAGGGACATGGCTGATTCAGGGGGCCCACTAGGATGGATTGGTGAACTTGGGAGCCATGTGCATCATTCAGGTAGTCAATCCTGGAAGAGCCTAGTAAACCAGTTCTCATCTTATTCCCATCTTACATATGGTCTCTCAGAGGGGCTAAAGGGATGTCCTTAAGTCTTAGGGACAAAGCCAGGTAGTTTGAGCTCATATGGGGGTAGAGAAGAGGGAAGGGAGGAAGAGTAGATTGAAGAGATGCAGTTGAAAGGCTGTGTGAGGAGAAGGCAGGTGAGACACAGTAAATTAGGTTTAGTGAGGAACATGTTGATTCTTGAGGCTTTCCAGCCTCCAGTTTCCAACTTTACTGGCCAAATGTGCTCTTATGCTGGGAAGTAACTCCGCATCCTTATCATTTCTCTCTCTCTGCTCTATATAATTCCAAGGTGAGTGTAGTACTTGCAACCCAAGGCCTTGACAAGTGTTTAGCTTCATGACAGTTTGGTATAAAAAAGATAATGGTTATTCACAGGATTTGATAATCTTATTTAGGTAGGATAGTGGAGGAGAAAAGCTAGTATACTGAGTAACAAGGGCTGTTATAGTTCTAAGCATTAGTTGCTATAGAAACTCAGGGGTGTAACCCATGTCATGCCCCCCCCCCAAAAAAAAAGTAAAAGCTAACAAACTAGCAAAGGAAAATGACCGATGATGTGGGGAATGGGGATGGAGCAACAAAGGGGGAATACTTGTTCAGTCTTGACAGATGAATGGTATTTGACTGTAAAAAGGGTAGGTGACAGAAAAGGCTGTCTAGGCCGTGAGGAGACTGTGACAAAAGGTGATAACTATACTTTAGAAGAGACAGGCAATGCAGTGCACTGCAGGAAGAGGAAGGTAGCAGGAGAGGATGTGGAGCTGGAGCTCTTGGCTGGACCATGTCAAAGGGTCTCCAGTGCAAAGGAGGCGAAAGAAACCTCTTTCTATAGGCTGGCGATTTATTCACTACCCTACCCTTGATCTCCAACAGGAAAGAATTTATAGATTTTTGAAACTGAAAAGATGACATTCTGACTACATTAAAGACAGTTTTAGAACAAACCCAAACAAACACATACAGTGTCCCAATGTCCAGGACCACTGTTTTCATTTTTGCACTTTATTTTTTTATTGGTCTCAAACATGCCTGTGTTTGTCCATGCTCACAGCCCATCTACATATCATTTTCACTTCTGAATGGACCCACAAGGCTCTCTGTGTTTCTATGATGTCCTCTTATTATGGTAACAGCAGGATAATCTCACATTTGACAGAACCTTTTTCTGAGTCCCCACATGGCTCCAGCAATGCATTTGGCTTTGGTGAAACAAAAATATGCAAACTGAAGAGGCTTGCCTTTGAGCAACTTGGGATCTGGTGTCATTGTTGCTATTGAGGTATTTACTAATGCACATTTTAAAGTATAACAGTAAAAACATATGTTCAGTATTTTGCTCTGTTTGGAGAGAGTATCCTGCAGTCCAGGCTAGCTTGGCACTTGCTGTACAGCAGTGAATGACCTTTAACTCGAGCTCTGTCTCTCTACCTCCCAAGTTTGTATTCAGGTTCTTGAGGCTCCATCTTTAAATCTTTCTCATCTGTATTCATTATCCTCCTTCCTGCAGCCCTCAGAAATGTTACTCTGCTAACATCACTTTCTCTGTACATGCTGTGTTCAGGTACCTGGTATCTTGTAATATCATTATGTTCTGTAAACACAGAAAACAGTTTGATGGATATCCACAGGCTCCAAACCAAGCCCCTGAGCTGCCTTAATTAGGTTAGTAAACATCCTGAATGTGTCCAGTGTCCAGTAGTCATTATTTTAATAATACAGGCTTCTTCAACCTAAACTAATAATGAATCAGCTCCATTTTGGGGTGTTGTCATGACAGCACCAGGCTGACCTGTGTATCTGTGGGTTTTGGGATCATGCTTCTCTTCTCAGTGGACACTATCTGCGTCATTCTCCATCCTCTCTGCCCCTTGTGAAAGAAAATAGAATGATTGGCCAAAATTGCTCTTTAAATTAAATTTTGCCTCCTATCTCTAGCATGATGAGTCTCAAAATTAAAGATGCAGATAATTTGCAATTAGATTTATGTTTTGGTCTGTAATGAATTTAAGGTCTTTAAGTTCTTTAGTTTTTCCCTTTATGATGCTTTTTGTCAATTTAATTCAATTCTGTGGTATTGACATTTTTTTATTTTAGCCTCTCTGTTTAAAAGCTCTTACTTTTTTCTATTTCTCATCTTTGCATATTTTCTGAAAAGACACTGATTAATTGATATAAATAAGTTAAAGAATTTGTGTCATTAAAATAAAACATATAGAGAAGTACTTCATTATTTATGCAATTAGTACATAGAGAGGGAAAGGAAATACAGCAATAATCTTTGGAAATCATCGTATCTGGCTTTACTCTGTGTTGGGTATGTTCAAATGTAAATGTGTAAGTCTGAGTTATTAGCACACTTAAAATGTGTTTGAATGTCTCCTAAGTCCTTGGTGTCCTCTTTTATGGAACAAGACCACTAGTACTTGGGAAGAAGGTGCTTGCAGAGATACTGCATTTGGTGACATCTGTCAAATGCCTAGTGTATAATAAATGTTCAGTTAGTGTCATTTCCGCCTCGACCAGCAAGGAAGACATGACACCGGGATTCTTCTCTCGGCGGTTTATTCAGGACCCTTTTACATACAGACTACTCTCTCTCTCTCTTGTTCAGGACCTTTTTACATACAGACTACTCTCTCTGTCTTGTTCCCTCGACTCAAACCCCGACTCCCCAACTACTGCGCCTGCGCACCGCACGTGGGCGCCAATCATTGGCCAAGGTAGGCAGGGGGAGGTCCCTAATCAGGGCCACAGCAAATAAGGAGTTGTTTATCCAAGGGAGAGTGGAGCGGAAGTCGGTGCCATCTCAGGGCGCGGCCATCCTCGGCCTCCGACAAGTTAGTATTAGTGGATAATATCATGGCTTAGAGGAAGGTAAAGCCTTTCTTATGATCTCAGATTTGAACTGTTAATAAATTCTTAAGTTCATGTCCTTATAAAGTGGCCCAAAGCACTGAAACACAGTTTAGATCTCAGAAAGAAAATTCTCTCTTAGTATTCCTTTTCTCTTCAGTCAGCCTAGTCTAAAGGAATTGTTTCTACCTGGTTCCCACCAATGCCACCATTGCCACAGAGGTCCTTGGTGGCCCTCACTGCCACACCTCTGTGAAATCATCTCTGATTTCAGATGCACCTGCAAAATTACTTACTGGTCATTTTCTTACTGCTAGTTCTGCTTGATATTTTCTGTCCCAGTGTCAGGTCCAAGAGAAACTCTGGAGAGATGGCTAATTAGCACAGCAGAGCACATGCTGGGCTCCAGCTCTCTCTGCTCTTCTTTCCACCCCCCAAACTTCCCCAGCTCAGGGCCTCCCTCCCCAGGACACTCATTCCTGCCATCTTGGTTCCCCGGCCCTGTTCTTGCTGCTCTTGGCCCTCTCTCTGGGCCTTCTTGCTGCCTGTCTTCTCTTCCTTTGCTCTTCTCCTCTGTCCTCTCATGGCCAATTCAGTCTACTGGCCATGTAGTCTCCCTGTTCTGGACTCTTTCAGATGCTTCTGGCTATACTCTCCCTCATATGGACAATAAAAAGCTCTTCAACCATACCTTGGAGTGGGTTATGTTCTTACTTTATACACTCAGAGCCTTATTTCCTGCTAAAAGTCTGGTTGCCTGGGGTTGAAGAGGAGCTTGGAATTGTGGGAGACAAAATGTCCTCAGTAGCTCTACTCAGCAGTAAGGTGCAAACTCATGTGCGAATTCTCTGGCCTTCCATAGTCAGAGGAATGTGGAAGGAAGTCTTGAACAAATCAAGCTCTTGGTGTAAACATGATGATTGTATCCCATGTGGCACTTTATCACCCAGGTGTGCCGTGGACGTTGCTGTCTTGAAATCAGGTTAGCCGTGATTCTCCCTAGGAGAACCTTGCAAGGCTGCATTCATTAGAATTACCTTATGGTGAGAAAGGAGTTTTTGAAGCAAGCTACACACAAAGTCCGGCCTCTTCGTGAGAGTCTACAAATGGCTAACTGTTGCTGGGAGTGGGAGACTTTTCTGGTAGTTGTGGGATAGCTTCTAAGTTGCTCATGCTCTAGAAGGCAACCCTTCATCCATGCACTTCCAGGTATACACAATTAAACTGATTTGTGAACCAAGCTAGACTTGAGTAGAATCCTTTGGGCTGCCATTGGTATTTCATTGGGGGTGAGTATATTTAGTTTTGTTCCCCACAGCAGCATTAGGATACCACACTCTTATGTTGACTTTCATCCCTTCTTTTTCTTACTGTTTCTTTCCTCATCCCTGTGGCCAAACCTCTGGTAGCCATGTTTGCCCCGGAACCCAAACCATAGCACCTCTGGAATCCTTTGTCTTTTTATATTTGTAGGCCTTTGTCCTGGACCATTTTCTCTGTGGCTGAGGGAAGAGGCCAGGCTCTGTTTTCATTTCAGTTTAATCCCTTCTCCTGCCTTTTGAGCCCAGACCATTATATGCCGTCTCCAGCTATATAATACTTTCAGTGCAGACTGCTTGGCTAATAATAGAAGCTGAAAAAACATTTTATGAGTGACCAAAAGAGCGAGTTATTTCTCTTCTCCTATATGCATTTTAGTTTCCTACCATGTATAGCGGCTATCTGATTGTCATTTTTTTGGCTTTTCTCTGGCAGTCCTGAGGTCTTTCATGTTGGAAATGGGTATCATTGCCTTAGTCTCTGATCCAACCTCTTGTTCTTTGGAATGCTCCTTATTTGAGCTCTTTAAAGCCACCAACCCCTATCATTGTTCTTTCCTTAACTCTGAGGCTTTCTTTCCTAGCATTCTGAAGGCTTATCCAGCTGGATTGGATTCTGCATTTGACTTTCTTTATGACTCCATCATTGATCCACTCTCATCCTCGTAGTTTCATGGATGCCTCCCAAATCTGTAATTTCCAGTTTGACTGTCTTGAGTTCCAAGCTCTTTGAATTCTCTGTTTGAAAAGTTTACAGACATTTATAATTCACTGTGTTCAAGCTTGGATCAATCTCCATCTCCAATTTGAACCCCTGTCTTACTGGTTAACTTAAATGATATTTCTGTCTAACTACTATTCACGTATGTAAGTTTTTGTCTTTCACTGCTTTCAAGAAATAATTGTTGAGTTCCTGTTATGAACCATGCACTGTGTTAGATGGAAAGAACATGCAGGCAGTAAAACTGGCATAGTTGTACCTTTAAATGACTCATAATCTGCAGCAAATATAGATACTAATTTGATTTATCATAGAGACCTTAGAAGCAGGACAAATGCTATAGAGAAAAGTTCAGGATAACCCGTGAGCTGCCACAGAAGGAACTAGTCTATTGAGGAGCTTCCATTCTGAAGTGACATTTGATATCAGATGGAGAGGATGAGTAGAAATGGCTTCAGAGAGGAGAGTATGTTCTTCTTTATCACTGTGAACTCTAGTCACCGGCTCCCATCAAATCCACCTACTTTGTTGTTGTCTCTTCTCACTGAGGACCATTACAATGTCCATTTCCACCATAAAATCCCACTGCCATCTGCTGACTTTCAGTTGATGCCCAAGTTCAACAGAGCCAAATATATAACATACTTTCTCCTACCAATAACTCAAAACTCTCAGCGGCTTCCCAGTGTTTCCAGAGTCCAATCCCAACCCTTTGTTACGGTGCCAGAAATCTTCACTTCTGGTTTTCATCTCCTGTTGCTCCACATCATGCTGCTTGTTCTCTGGCCACTGTGGACTCTTTGGACTTGGCTGAAGACACTGCACCCTTGAAAAATTCAATGCTTTGTCTTTGTTCATTTATCAGCTTTGAGTTCCTCCATCATCCTTTTGCATCTGTCCGGTTCCTGCTGATCCTGGTAGACCCTGCAGGATTGACACATCCCCCACAAGGCTTTCCTCCACTCATTAGTTGTTGCCCCATGTATTTGTTTGAATGCCACTTTCATCAAGCTCCCATCAATGTGCCTTATGTTAACTTAGTTGTTTGTCTAGGAGATGTGGGGCTGAGATTGTTTCCCTATCACCTCTTTTTTTCCAGGGCTTGAAGTATGGCAGTTTAGTAAATATAACCAATTGCCATGTGCCAATGTGAAGTGAGACATAAAGGCAGAGAGACAGAAAGGAAAAATCCAAGCCTTTTCCAGTCATGGGAATTGTTTGATAAGATATAGGGGTAACCCAGGCCATCTAGTTATTTGGTGTCTCTTATGTTGTCAAGTGAAACAACATATCAGGCAGTTGCTTCTTATGGAGAAGCAGGGTGAAAGGTGGCACTCTTGGCTTCCATATCAAACCCAGTAAAAGGGAATCCTTCTGAGTATTAGTGCATGAAAGCATTCTATTGGCCCCATTTTGTTTCCAAGAAAATGTCACTGCTGCCTCCATTGCCTTATCCAAGTATTTCTTCACAATAAAACACAATTCCTTTCTTTTTTTTTCACACTTAAGAGCTTCTTTATTGTACACAATATATACATTTATGGCTGATCCGAAGTAGTTTTCTTTGGGTATTTTTATGCTCGAGGTTGCTTAGCTGCCGTTATTGCTCTGGATTTTTTTCTCAGGATCAAGGTGGGTGCTCTCATATAAAATCTTATTTTTAATTCCTTCTCTGGCAATTCTTTCCTGGATTCTTTGCTTAGCAAAATTATACCTACAATGGAACCAGCATCCTAAAGTCACCAGAATAAATCCTCCCACTCCAATGTCACATGATCTTCTAATTCTACTGGTCACCAGGAAATGTCCAAGTCCAGCCACAACAGATCCTAATGAGCCATATAGTATAGATTCTCGTGCACATGGGATGTTCTCAACATCTAAAATTCCTAGGAGCTTAAAGGGCTGTATGCGCGCGTTCGTATGTTATGCTATGCCAGGAGACTGACACTAGCCCACATTGGTCTAGAACTCAACGTCGCCCCTGCCTCAGCCTCCTAAATGCTGAGGTTACTGGTACGTGTAACCTTGACCAGTTAGGGAAGACTTGATTGGCCCCCCTAGTAGCTCTTGCCACCAAAGTAGAATGCAGTGCTAGGCTAGGATTAGTCGTTCTCATTCTGACCCAGCGGGTCTGCTCTCTGCCAGTTTAAATCAACTGGCAATTTGGACACTCCCATCGGAGATGTGATGACCACATCTTCAGGACCGCTAGAATAGCTCGCGGTCATCGAGATAGGGCTAGAAATCCGGGCTACCTCCCCTGCGTGCTGCACAGCGTGCTTTACCTTCTTCGGCTCGTGAGGCTCCCACAATTCCTTTCTTGAAGACAGTTCTGACAAATGCTGACAATTGTCCATGGGCACTTTGGATAGCACAGCTTCCTGTCCATCCTCTGTTAATTCTGATTTGATATTCAGGAAGAGAGTGGCATATGTAAAGCTCTTAAGCACTATTACACTATGTAGCTATAAATTGTTCCCCTCTGTGCCCGACTGCACACATTTAACTAAGAAAGCCCTTTGCTATTTCACAGTTTTTAGAATGTGTTTGTGAGATACATGTCAGGTGAGGATATTCTTAGAGGTCTGAGCTCTTACATATGATTGGTAAGTAGCAGTGGTTGAAATGGCTTTGTGCCTGGGTTCAGCACTGATTGATACCCTTCTCTCCTGGATGATGCTATCAGGAATAGTTAGGGTTGGCATCTGTGTGGGGAGGTAGGTGGATAGGGCAAAGAGTTTTCAGCAGAAGGAACTGTAGCTTGAGTGCTCCTCTGAAGGGCAGTAGGTAAGTAACAATGAAAGATGGATGCCCACTTGACTCTGTCACTAAGGATTAGCAGATTACAGAGGATGTGTACTAAAATGTACCTGACCATTAATAGTTGCCAAAGGAAAAGAATGTGAATTATGAGATCAGTTGAACTTCCCAGAGCTTTCTTAGGAGTGGTATGGGTGCTGGAAGGTCAAAGGCAGAAAGAGTATGATCCCCTTCCTTAAGGAAGGGATATTTTCTTTTCTTTTTTAAAATTTATTTATTCTTATTTTATATATATTGATGTTTTGCCTGCATGTATGTCTGTGTGAGGGGGTCAGATCTTGGAGCTACAGATAGTTGTGAGCTGCCATGTGGGTGCTGGGAATTGAACCAGGCTCCTCTTTTAGAACAATTTGTGCTCTTAACCACTGAGCCATCTCTCCAGCCCAACGAAGTGAAATTTTCATCAGCGCTTATTTAGATCATTGCTAGCCCAAAGGATCACTACAGGTGGCAGTTTAGATTTGGTCATGTAGAAAATTTTGACTTAATGTCTTGAACGTACACATCTGCCATGAGAACTTTGGCTGACTCTCAATGACTCTCTCAGTTCTCTGTGTTTTATAAAATATTTTTAAAGGTGTTTCTATATGTGTTATTTGAGCCTCAGGCAGGACCAGGATTCTTACTTTCTAATTTAGTGATGAGAAAAGAATCATGATACTTAGAGGATTGTATGTCTTAGTCCTCCAGCTTTCTGTGGTCCTTGGTTCTCTGACTCTTTCCCTCTTCACACATTCAACGTCCTGCCTAGAACATCTTTTATGTTTTTTTTTTTTTTTCCTGTGTCCACAGCTCCTATACATTTTAAACTTAGGTTTGCTTCTGTCCTTTCCATCTGACTCCCATGTACTCAGTGTTAAGTGCATATGATGTTCGATTCTGACTCATGCCCCTCCCACCAGCCTAGACTTCTGTTTTGAGAGGTTCAGGAAAACAACATCTGTGATTTTCAGTCTCATCATTATTCTCCCCAGTCTCCAGCAGTGGAGAAGTAAGTAACACATGGATGCCTTTTGCATTTCCTTGTTTGGAGATGATCTCCAAATTTAGAACAATTGACTAAGTCCTTGAGGAATCGGAAGGAAGTGGAATTGAGAATTTTATACAAAAGCACATGTAATTGGTGAGGATGTTTATTAATTTAAATGTCCTCTTTAAATTGTAGAACTCATGAGTGACACAACACAAGGGTTGCATGATCCGAGACATGGGAGAAATATTTCACAAATCTTTTTGAGTAAAAATTGCTCTATTTTGAAATACTTAGGTCAAATGATGACAACAAATTTAGCTTAAAGGTCAATTTTCATGGCTACTCTTAAATAGAGAAGTAAGATTGTGTTCATATGAAGGAGACTGAAAGACAGAGAAATTCAGTAACTTGTTCAAAATTACACAACTAATTAAATTCCGAGCCAGAATTTAGCTAGGTGTCATGGCTGACACCCCCACTCCAACTACCACCTTCTTGCACAGTCTTATAGTGCACAGAAGTCCAATATTTCTTTCTAGTAAAGAGGGTGCTAGCATGAATCTGGGCAAGCAGAAGGGAACACATATGAGAGTTATTTATATAAACTAAGATTTGATTCATACTCCAAGTCAAGGGCCAATAAACCTTCTTTGTGTCGGATCAGGTAATAAATGTTGGAGGCTTTACAGGTTGTATAATCAAGTCTTCAATTTTGAAGTAGTTGCATTTCTGATCTATAGTAAATTAGAATAGCTGTATTTCAATAAAACTCTTTAAAAGGAGGGCATTATTATTTGGAATTCAGGCTGCATATAACACCCCATTTTATAAAATAGAATGAGCAGTTGGATAAGTCAAGCAGGAAATTTGGCTTTATAGAGAAAATGTTGAAAGACGTCAGAGACCACTGAGCAAAAAGCACAGTGGTTATTTCATTGTATTTCTTGTAGTGCTAAGTAAAACACCTTGCAGCGTCTGTCTATAGGCTCCTCATGCAGAGGGATAGGCTAAAACCCTGGCCTCCCATCTGCCTAACACTGCCCGAGGGACATGTCATTCTCTAAGTTCTGGAAGTATTTCTTTGCCAATTTTTTATGCTTGAATCACTTTTTATACTGTACTTTAGTTTTTATTGTTAGCTCCTCTGTTGCTAGACTGAGAACTTAGATTACAAGGTGATGTCATGATATCTTCAGCACACTCCTTAATGTGGATAGTTAACAAATTTATATTCTCTGGAATTTCCAGGGACATATATTTCTTCTTATACACAACACTGTTTCATTTGAATATTTTACAGTATTACCATGCAATCAAGAGAAAAAAGGGAAGATATAATGTTTTTGAATGATTAAGTGGATGAGTGAATGATTAAGAATTCTATGTTGTCAAGGAAACTTAGAAGCAAGGTATCATTTACTGAATATCTAAAGCTCTGGTTTTTCCAAGAAGTATAACATTGCTCATACTTATTACTCTAATTACCATTTTAACATTGTGATGAAATGGAGAGGCATAGACACAGAATAGTCTCAATATCCATCATTTAGGGCACTCACCTTCTTGATCTGAGTACTTACCCCAAGCTTTGGAAAACTTGCTTCTACATTTGGATCTTTTTCCATTTATCCCCAAATGATTTAAAGGCACCAAGAGGTTTTAATATGGCTGAGTTCAAGTGCACTCTGAAGCTGCCATGCACTCATGGACCTTCATCCTTGTGTAATACGGTAGTCATGACAGTCTTATTTTCTCAGGTCATACAACCAGAGCCAAAGCTACCCTAAAAAGGGAATTGCTTACCTTTCTCACTGCTGATAACCATAAGTAGTTCACCATGATTCAGCAATGACATAGTTTGAATTCAGTATCTACATGGTTTGAATATTTGCTCAGATGGCTGTCCTAGATAGGGATTGTTATGCCAAATGTAACATGTCACATATGAACACATAGCATTTCTAGAAACCACAGAGGAGGCTGAGTCCCCTAAACAGGTATTCTTTTAAAAAATGTGTTAAGCACCTGGGGTCTTCATTTTCTGTTCATTTTGAACCTTATTGTGATTATTGCAAAAACATTTTCATGTGATATTAACTAATTATTTATGGTATGTTAATGCATATTTGTATGTGCTTGCTTATGTCTGTAGGTATGAATGTATCATGCCTCCACAAACATGCATTATAAGTACTGGTGCCCTATAACTGGCTTTAATGTGGGCTCTGGATATCCAGACTGAAGTCATCAGGCCTGAGCAGTGAGAATTGTTAGCCACTGAGCCATTTCCCCAGTCTTTCATGGATTTTATTTATTTTTTATATTGATGTTTTATTTTCTTTGATCTATAGAAGTTTGAGATACTGATTTCACCTACAGATCTTCTATGTCAACTTTTTTTGTGGCAGTTGAATTGTGACATGTCTCAGTTAAGTGGCAGAACAAAATATCCCCATCGATGGCAGAGTGTTATGGTTTGAAAAAAAAAGGCCCCCAAAGGGAGTGGCACTATTAGGAGGTGTGGCCTTGTTCGAGGAAGTGTGTCACCATGGGTATCAGCTTTGAGGTCTCTTATGCTTAATCCATGCCCAGTGTCACAGTTTACTTCCTGCTGCCTGTGGATCGAGATATGGAACTCTCAGCTCCTTCTCCAGCATCATGTCTGTTTGCATGCCTCCATGTCCCACAATGATTATATTGGACTTAACATTTTTAAACTATAAGTCACCCTCAATTAAATATTTTCTTTTATATAAATTGCTGTGGTCATGATGTCTCTTCACAGCAATAGAAACCTAAACTAAGACACAGGATCTTGTCTGACATCTACAAACTGGCATGCCACACCACCTCCCATGCCTCTGCTGGAGGCCAGGTCACCAGCATCTCTTCTGTGGATCCTTGTAGCAGGCTCTGTTTGTTCTTCCTGCATCTTCCTTGCTGGCCTCAGCTTGCTGTCTAATTACAAGCCCAGGGCTTCTCTCTTCCCTCTAAGAAGAAACTGCAGCAGAGACTCCTCAGGGCCCTGTGTCACTTGCTCCAGCCAGTGCTCTGCCTTCATCTCCTTTTCCTTGTTAAGAGCACTCCAGACCCTCTGCTGCTGTCTGGTCCTTCTTATGTGTTTTGCCCAAAGTTCAGAAACCTTGTCCCTTGGTTCTTGTAGGGTAGCAGTGGAGCCTTTTTCTTTCACCTTCAGATCTTTTTCTAGAGAGCTCTCTAACATGCTGTGCAAGCTCACCCCTGCCTGCTCCCCTACCTGTTCCTCCACTCCTTATCCATTTCCTGACTGTTCTTTCCCATGGTACCCATAATCATTTCACATGCTAAATATTTTACTAGTCAATATGATTTTACTGCGTAGCTTCCTTAGTCACTGAGAGATCACAGAAGATGTGAAGATAAGCCTTTTGCTTTTGTTTTCTGTCTCAATCTCTGCTTGGCCCCACTGCTTACAGTGGTACTTGGCTGAAGTCAATGTTTGATAAATATTTGACCAAGATAAGTGAAAATATAGCTGTTAGACCCATGCATGCCATAAATGCCATGTTCAACTTTTGGAACATTATGGACTTTAATGATTTACTCATTCAATAAATACTTCTTGAGTGCTTGCTGTGTGACAAATTATGAGCAGTGCCCTGAAGTATAGTGGCCCACCTGGATTTTACTATTTAGATGGACAGATGACTGCCACATAACATCAATAAGAGTGTAATGATCCAGGGCTACCGTCATGGCATGTGAGCTGAGACAGCAGGGACCCTGTCTCAGAGGAATCCTTATGCCTGGAATAGGAATAGAGTGGAGGCAGGTTCTACTGCTGCTTCTATAGATCCAAGGGTGCTTTACATGGCCTTCTGAAGCACATGTGTTTATATAAGCAGTTCTATTAGAACCATGAAAACAGATTCTTTGATCTTATCAATAAAATATCTGATTCAGTAGGCCTGGGGAAGTCTCAGGCCTCTGTGTGTATATCAACTGCTCTCCTGATACTGATGTTGCTGGTGCAGTGTCCAGAGTTTGGGAGCAAATGAGATACAGTGTGAGAGTGGTATCATTTTACCTGACAGGGCAGTATTGTTTGAAGGCATAGGCCCAGGAAGCCAGAGAACAGGCATAGGATCTGGACATGATAACTTTCTCTAACCTATGGACATGCCCATAGAGTTGAAAGCTCAGGCTAATCACTACATTATTTTTCTTGTGAGAGGCAAATTCTGTTTAGCTGACAGTGGTAAAGCCTTGCTCTTCTAGAGTCAGACGTAACTGTAGTTAATTTCTCAGCCTGGCTTTTACTTGGGAGTCTGAGAAGGTGAATAGCTGAGGCTAACTAGGATGGAGGAGCATTTCTTTGGGGTGGAATCCTGTTCTACAGAAATGCTGTCTCTCTCTGCACATGCTGGTGAGAGTGAATGTATGACTATACATGTACATGGTAGTGTGAGTACAATGTGTGTATTCTACAATTGCTGTAAATAGGTGCAGGCATGTATTTAGTATGTGATTGATTGTACATGTTGGTATGAGCATATGTACATACATGTGTGCTCATGTACCTTCATGCAGAGGCCAGAAATAGGCCTCAGGTGTCATTCCTCATGAGATAGCCACCATTTTGTTGCTGCTGTTTGTTTGTTTCAAGACAAGGTCTTTGGCAGGTGTGAGCTTGCCAATTAAGGGATCTCTTGGCTTTTGTCTTCTTTCACAACTCTGAGATTAGAAGTCATAATTAAGTGCCATGACCAGCTTTTGACATAGGTTGTTAGAATCAAACTCTGGTTCTCATGTTTGATCAGCAAGTGCTCTACTAACTGGGCAGCCCTCTCTTCTGCAGAGGGCTGTAGTCTAAAATGGAATATTTAACAAGCTTTTGATCAGTGTAAATTGGCTGCTTCATTGATTAAAAGGAGGGTGTTGTTTGTTAGAACAGTTTTCTGTAAACTTTGGAAACAGTACCCATTGTAACCACCTATAGAAGTGAAGAGGTTGCTTTTCAGCAGCTCAGGGGTTTGCATCTGGGTTCCTACTAATTGCTTAGAGATGTGCAGACCTCCTGCTAGGTCATTGAGGACTCTTTATGGAGAATGACTATGTATTTGTAAGAAAAATGGAATTAAATCAAAACAATTTTTCTCTTTATTTCCTGTTACCTTACATTTGACTAAAATGATTTGCAGGCCCATTGGATCCTGCATTTTCAAGTGTTCCTATGCTGAAAATGAAGTAGTTTTAGTCTCCTTACAGTAAAAAAAATATATTTTGATTGAATGGTTTAAAATACAAATGTGTTCATGTACTCAAATATATTAACTTTTTTGCTCTTTGTTCAGAAATAAAAATACTTCTTAAATAGAAGTGCTTTTTCTTGTGTCTCAAGCAGTTTTCCTTGAAACATATTTTTTCCAGTATTTTGATTATTCTGAGGGGGAAAATCCCTCTCTTTTGTATCATATTAACCTCATACTGTATTTATATTAAACAATATTCTTTGGAGAAAGAAAGGTTTGGTGTACTTAGTGAGTTCTGTCCCCCTGCAGGCATTGCTAGCTGCTAAGGCTCAGTGGAAGCCAGCATTCATAACTGATGAAACATCAGTGTGGAGGCTATAAAATAAAAGAAGTAATTGGGGACATGTTGAGAGCTGGCAAATGGAAAACACTAGCAGATGTGGCACTGAAAAGAGAAAAGAAAGCTTCAAAATTCACATTCACCACGAGAGGAACTGGTCCAGATGGATGGTAGAAGTGCCACCTCATTCAGAGAAAAAGTAGAGACGAAGTCATGTCTCCCCCCTTTTAAAACTAGTAAGCCCAGAAGAGATTTATGGATGAAGCAGACACTTTACACCGACCCCAAGACCCACCTGCTCTGGGCAGACAGTGTACCTGCACAAATGCTTGGGTTTTCCTCACTTCAGAACCTGAGCTACTCTTCACCGCAGCCCTTGGACCCACCTGTCCACATAGTCCCTCCTGATTTCAGACAGGCAGTGCACACAGGTACACCTGGCACAATCTGGCCAGTCAGTGTGATAGTCAGGTGTCAGTTCTGTGTAGACAAAGCAGAGACACTGATTCTGCAAAGAATTTGGAACACAAAGGACAATGTCTGCCTCTATCTCAAAAGTAACATACATTTCAACAGATGTGTCCTAAAACATTTAGTTGAGAGTTCAGGAAAATAATCCATTTCCAGTCCCTTCTTCAACAAACTGGCATCCAAAATTCTTCTGTAACACAAGTTTTCCCCCCTGACCTTTCATTTTAGCTGTCTCTCTCATCTCCCTCTCCTCTCCACTTCCCCATTCCAGCATCCTCATCCATCCATAACTGTCTATTCTGTTTCCCTTTCCCAACACAATATGTCATTCCATCCTAGTCCTTACTCTATACCTACCCTCTGTGGTTCTACAGACTGTAGTTTGCTTATCATTGAATTATCATAGACAGCTAATATCTCATTTAGGCAAATATATACTGTATTTGTCTTTTTGAGTCTGGGATTCTTCACTGGTGATCTTTTCTTCTAGTTATATCCATTTATCTGCAAATTTTATGACTTTTTTCTTTTTAATGGCAGAGTGATACTCCATTGCTACATTTTCTTTATTCGTTCTTCTGTTGAAGGATATCTAGTTTGTTTCCAATTTTTGGCCATTATGAATAGAGCAGCAATGGATATGATTGAACAAGTATCTCTGTGATAGAATGAAGCATCTTTTGGGTATATGCCCAAAGTGGTATAGCTGGACTGTGAAGTAGATTATTTTCCATCCTCCTGAGGAACCTGCACACTGATTTCCATACTGGCAGTATAGCAGTGGAGGAACGTTCCCCTTGCTATACATCCTCACCAGCATAAGCTGTCACTTGTTTATTGATCTTAGACATTCTGACAGGTGTAAGGTAAAATCTCAAAGCTTTGATTTTTGATTTGCATTTCCCCGATGGTGAAGGATGTTGAACATTTATTTGTTTTTCAGCCATTTAAGCTGCTTCTTATGTTAAGAATTCTGTTTAGATCTGCCTTCCATTTTTTAATTAGGTCATTTTTATGTGCTTAGTTGTTTTTTTTTTTTTTTATTTGCTTATATATTTTGGATATTAGCCCTCTATCGTAAGTGGAGGGTTTTTTCCTACAGTATTTCCCATTCTGTAGGCTGCTGCTTTGGTCAAGTGATAGATTATTTGTTTCCAATTTACATGTCTTTACTTACCTTGTTGCTCTAGCTAAGACTTGGAATACTATATTGAATCAGTATTGACAGAGTGGATTAACCTTGTCCTCCTGATTTAAGTGTAAATACTTTGAGTTTCCTTCAATTTAAGTTGATGCGGTCTTGCTCTAAACTGTTTTTATAGTGTTGAGCTATGTTATTTGTATCCATCATCTCTCCAGGACTTTTGTCATAAGGAGATATTGGGTTTTTACCAAATTTTCATCATCTAATGAGATGATCATGTGTTTTTTTCTTTAAATTTGTTTATATTGTTGATTACATTAATCAATTTATGTATATTGAACAATTATAGCATCTCTGGGATGAAAGTCTAGTTGATTATGGTAGATTTTTCTTTGATGTATTCTTGGATTTTGTTTGCAAGTGCTTTATTTAGTATTTTTAAACATATGTTCATAAGGGAAATTGTTTTATAATTTTCTTTGTTGAGTCTTTTGTGATTTGAGTTTCAAGGTGACTATGGCCTTATAATATGAATTGGGCAATGTTCATTTTGTGACATTTTGTAGACAATTTTGGAGTATTAGCATTAACTTTTCTTTGAAAATCTGGTATAATTTTGTATTAAAACCATTTACCCCTGGACCTTTTCTCTTTCTTTCTTTCCTCCCTCCCTCCCTCCCTCTCTCTTTCCCTCTCTTCCTTTCTTCCTCCTTCCCTCTGTCACTCCCTCCCTTCCTTCCTTCTTTCTTTATTTCTTTTGGTGGAAGAGTTTTTAATGACTGCTTCTATTTCTCTAGGAGTTATAAGTCTGTTTAAATTGCTTATTTTATTTCTACCTTTTGTTAGTGATTATGTATCAAAAATTTAACCATTTATTTTAGATTATCCAATTTTGTTGGGTACAAGTTTTTAAAGTATGTCCATACGATTCTATGAATTTCCTCAGATTCTTTTGTTATATCCCCCTGTTTATTTATGATTTTCTTAATTTGAATATTTTCTCTCTTCCTTTAGTTAATAATGATTAGAGTTTATCAATCTTGTTGATTTTCTCAAAGAACCAACTTGTTTCATTACTTTTTTGTGTTTTTTGTTTCTATTTTATTGATTTCAACACAGAGTTTGATTGCTGATGGCTTCTCCTTTTTGGTGTGATTTCTTCTTTTTGTTCTGGAGTTTTCAAATATGTTATTAATTTACTAGCATGAGATCTCTCCACTTAGTGCTAAGAATTTACCTCTTAGAACCCTCTTTGATGTGTCCCATAAGTTTAGATATGTTGTATATTTGTCTTCCCTAAATTTTGAAAAGTCTTTAATTTCTGTCTTGATTCATTTTTTTATTCAATTGAGTTTTTGAGTTTTCATGAGTTTATGACATTTCTGTTGTTACTGTTATTGATGATATCTAGTTTTAATCCAAGATAGTCAGTTAAGATGTTGAGAGGTTTTTTGTATTTGTGTCCAAATATCTGATCAATTTTGGAGAAAGTTTCAAGAGGTTCTGAAGAGAAGGTATATACTTTTATGTTTGGGTGAAATGTTCTGTAAACATCTATTAGGACTATTTTGTTTATAATATGTTAGCACCAGCATACCCCTGGATAGTTTTTGTCTGGATGACCCGTCTATTGGCTCTTCTGGCTTTTAGAGTCTCCATTGAGGAACTGAAAGTTATTCTCATAGGTCTGCCTTGATATGTTACTTGGCTTTTTTACTTTGCAGCTTTTTGATATTTTTTCTTTGTTCTGAATGTTTAGTGTTTTGACTATTATGTGCCAAGACTTTCTTTTCTAGTCCAGTCTATTTGGTGTTCTGTATATTTCTTGTACTTTGATAGGTACCTTCTTCTTCAGGTTAGAGAAAATTTTTTCTGTGATTTTGTTGAAAATATTTTCTGTGTCTTTAATCTATATTTTTTTCCTACCTCTATTTCTATTAGTCTTAAATATATTTTTTAACAGTGCCTCAGATTTCCTGGATGTTTTATACCAGAGTGTTTTTATATTTTACATTTTCTTTTGACTAATGTATTCATTCCTTCTATTGTGTCTTCAGTGCTTGAGTGTCGTGTTTTCTGTCTCTTGTATTCTGTTGGTAAGGCTTGCCTCTGAGGTCCCTGTTTGAGTTCCTAAACTTTTCATTGTGTCTCTTCAGTTTTTTTTAAACATTTTTTTTGTTTAAACTTTTTTTAAACATTTCCACTTTCAGATCTTAAACAATTAATTTCTCTTTTACTTTTTGTTTCTATTTTTATAGGTTTCCTTTTCTTTCTAAGGATTCCTATTATGTTTTATAAAGAGTGTGTTAAGGTCTTCTTGTGCTTCAGCTATATTGCGATACTCAGAACCTGCTGTAGTAGGGTTGCTGAGCTCTAATGGAGACATATTGGTTGTTATTGATTGTGTGCTTATGCTCACATCTAGACACCTGAGTTAGGAAAGACTGTAAATGTAGCTATTGGTATCTGGTCTTGTCTTTGTTGGGTAGAATTTCTGTTCCTTGGTCTTTGTTCCCTCCCTGGTTTTAGGAATGGGGTGGTTGTCTATTGCCTAGTAGGAAATTTTCTGTGGACCTGGTAGGTTTGACCACTGTGAGTTCAGCTAATAAGTTTTTTAATAAGTGTTCAGACCAAATGTTAGGAATGGAATCACCTGGGGGAAGTAAGGGAGTGCACTGGAGAGAGGAAAGCAGGGTCACCAGATTCTGCTTAGTCCCTTGGGAATGGGGAGACCATATCAGATGGTCTGCTACAGACCTGGGAATGAGACTGAGACAAGAGCATTGGAGTTCGGAGAGGGGAAGGTCTGCAGTTACCCTATCTGCTTAGCTGAAGTGGCCTGTGGGCTCCCAGGATATGCCTGTTGGAGTTGGGGTGGATTAAATCAATGAATGGAAGCTTGGAAAGCAAGATCTGATCCACTGGAGAAGAGGGCAGAAGGAAAGTGGTCTTCTGCACAGCTGAAGATGAGACTGGAGGATTGGATTTGGGACAGAGCAAGGAGAAGTGAAAATGTATCATTAATTAGCTTTCCTATTTCCCCAGCCAATAGTGTCCTGTTGCTTCACAGAAAATGCCTGCTGGTGTAGGGGATTGAAATAAAGCAATGAAGGGTGTGTGTAGGGGGAGTAGAGGAAAATTAGGAGATGATCTATAGAGCTATGTGTTCTACTCGAGATGGAATCATGGGGTGGGGACATAGCAGGTGGTCTGCTGCAGAGCTGGGGATGAGATTGGGAAATTGGTATTACTAAAGAGAGGTTATCTATGAAATCTCACAATTAATCATATAAAAACTATTTATTAGTGAGGTTTCTTCCTCTTTATGGTGTAAACATTGCTGAAGCCAGCAAGTCTCCTCCACAAACGCCTCTTCCCTGCTCAGGGTTCCAATGTTTGTGAGTTAGCCAGCATGATGGGAATGTTTACACCATGGAGACAGAAAAACCCACATTCCTAGCCAGTTGCTCAATCTTTACAACTATACCACTAGGCATGTGCATTACCTAGCTCTTTGTAAAATAGAGGATAATGGGGTTTAAACATTCAAAGAAAGGCCTGTTGCTTGGCTGGTGATGGGCAACCCCAACAAGCAACTTTGGCCTTTTCTTAATGCTGAACATATTCTGATATGAGTGCTATACCAATAGGTTTTTATCTATATAATTTGGATCCCAAATCACATTTTTCTTTCTCTAATGGCCATTTACAGCCCATATCTCATACATTTCTGTGTTTGTTGTCTGCTGTGCTGGGTAACATGCATCATTTCTCTCTACAGTGGCATGATGCTATCTCTTTTTTACTCCCCCATGCTTTCCAGCTTTCACGTTCTGACTACATATTTCTCCAGGCCCCAGATTGTGAACATAACAATTATGGATAGGCAGGTAGCTCAAGAAGAGACTAAATGACATTGATGCTACAGTAGCCACATACTTTTTCTTTTCCTGGTCTCAGGAGTATCAATGTTAGAGTATTAAGTGAGTGTAATGTGGAGGTCAGGCAGTAAGAGGTAGTCAGTTAAAAGAGCCTACTTCACATAGACCTTTACCTGCCTTTCTTTTCTTCTTTCCATCCTTTCTTTCTTTCTTTCTTTTTCTTTTTTTTTGCAGGGAGTTGGGGAAAAATGTCTTGCCATGTACCCCAGGGTAGTTGGACACTCACTCTGTATTCCTGCATAGCCTCAGACTTGCAGCAGTCATCCCTTTAACCTCCCAGATGCTTGAAGTTATAAGACATGCACTACCAACCCAGCTTCCATGCCTACCTCTTGTTAATGATTCTTCTAAAGTATGTTAGTCACCCTCAATAATTTTCATATTAACATTTTACCATTTAATAAAATAGTTGGTGACTTCTAAAGGCATATTTTGTAACTACCAACTTTCTTAGCTTTGTAGGTAGGGTTAGCTTGATAAGAATTGCAAGAAAGGATATACTAGTCCATTTATAATTATTGATTTGTTGCTGAATGGCTATATTTTTGTAGTCTATAGTTCAAATATAATGTTTACTCTGA
Source organism: Sigmodon hispidus (assembly GCA_004025045.1). Taxonomy (NCBI): domain Eukaryota; kingdom Metazoa; phylum Chordata; class Mammalia; order Rodentia; family Cricetidae; genus Sigmodon; species Sigmodon hispidus. The sequence goes on from PVIH01003883.1 coordinate 88,431, forward strand.
GGACTTGACGTTGATTGATTTTTTTATAATGACCATCTAGTATAAAAAAGACTTCTAGAGTTTATATCCCTATTAGTATATAATATTGTATCTTTATTTACCATTTGCTATGAAGATTACACCATCATATGAGTTTTATAAACAACTCTTGTAATATGAGTCGTTAGAACTTTTTTAGATATGATATTAGAGGATGATTGAGACTTTATGTGAAAAGTACCATGGATATCTCATGACAGGGCCCAGGATTTAATTTGAATGGTTTGAGTTCTTGTAAGTCAGGAGCTATATTAATCAAGCTTCTCTAGAGACTAGAAACAGTTCAAAGAGATTAATTATGAGAAGTTGATTCAAATAATTATAAATGCTGAGAATTCCTGGAGACCCAAGAAACTCAGGGGTCTAATTTCAGCCTCAATAGAAGGCTTGAGAAAGGTAAAACAGTGATGAGATTTCTTATCCAAGTATAAAGCCTGGAAACTGGTCTAAGCTCTACTGCTAAAGCCAGAGAAGACCAATATTCTGCTACAGGAGAGATAACACATTCTATTTCTTTGTCTCTGTATTCTCTGGTGGCCCTTGGTGCATTAAGTGCTGTTTCCCCATGTATTTTGGAATGTACCAATCCCCAAACCACTCTCTTCTATAAGCACCCTCTCAGACATACCCAGAATTAATGTTTTTCCAGACATCTACATATCTCTCATTTTACTCTCGTTGACAGATTAGTCATTGCAGTGCCTGTAAGAAGTTAGGCTCTCATTAGTGACTTTGCTGATCATCCATGACCCTAGTTAAGTGAGGAGAGCCAATACCAAAAAAATATGTTGGTGCATCACTGCAGGGGGGACTGGTCAGTTAGTGCCATCAGTTTATTAAATAGAAAAACAGATATAGAGCTAGCATCATTGGCTTATGTGGTCTCCAAAAGGCTCTACCATTCTTTCTTGCAACATTGATGTGAGGCTTCCCAATGAGAAGTCTTTTCTCATTACTATTTTTGCTTGATTACCTGTTTGAAAACTGTAAAATTTGATCATCTCTGATATTATTAATGGTCTGGTAGGATTATGAGCAAAATTATCATCAATGATATAGATAAAGTCTTTTTGCAAATGGGACATCAGAGATGATGATGGTGTAAATAACAGTAATGAATAGTAACTAAACAGCAGGAGAACAGCAAGTGGAAGACACAGATCCCTGTACTTTGCATTTAATTTTTAAAAAATGTCATTAGAGGAAGTAGAGTGAACCCTAATTTACAAATGTGGTAATTGACACAGGGAATTAAACTATTTGCCCAGAGCTACAAGCAATAGAGTTGAGAACTATATAGTCTTGAGCCAGAGTGTTATCTGCAGCCCTAAAGATATGAACTACAATGACAGATAATGTATCTGCAGTGGAGATGTTAGCCAGCATGGACCAGAACCTTTCTCCTCTTACTCTTGGCTCTAAGGATAGGGTGACTTGCAGATGGTCTGAGCTCAGATTCTAGGCTCCCAAACAAGGCTCATCTCTCCTAGTTGCTACTTCAAGGGAACAAGGGCCTTTCTTGCTGTGCACATTTCTTAAAGTGCAGGTGCTGGCCACTAAGGCCAACTTTCCTGGGAATCTTCAGGAAATAGAAATAAACAGGGGAAGATGAACAGTAATTACCTGGCATTAATCTGAGACCTTTTGTGTGAAAGGCATGCAAAGATAGGTCTTCCAGTGACTTAATGAGCCTTATCACAGGCCTTCAGCTTTGCGGAATAGATTTGGAGGTAATAAAATGTTGGGCCCTGCTTTCAAACCAAATTATGCTACAACATTATTTTGAAAGACCTTTGAACAAGTGGCTGAAGATTTCCCCCTCCCTCTTGAAGATCGAATCATTTTTTCCTTATTAATAAGAACCCAGAGCAATTTCAGATGATGACTAGTAAATAAAATTATTTAATGAAATGGAATAGAACCTGATTTGTAAGAATGAACTCAAAGGGACATTGCATTCTCTGTGACAGTCATAGCTGGAGCTTTCATCCAGCAAATACTTTCCAGCCTGTCCTTCCTGAGGCCAGGCACTGAGCTAGGCACTGTGACACCGAGAACAAGACAGGGGACCTGGACAATGAACACATGTGCAGACTGAGAAAGTATCTGGAGAGCTTTGAGAAGCACTGTGAAGGAAGTAGTCGACGCATAGTGGGAAGAGCAACCTTCTTTAGTTACAGTGGGGACAAGGTGAGAGTGCTGAGGCCACCTCAGGAGTACTCACAGGGTAAAAGGAGCCACCAGGAATGTCCATCTTTGAAGAGGAGTAGGGACCAGTAAGCCTTTTGGGTTGTTCTGGCTCATAGTCTCACTGTGGTATCTAGGGTCAGTCAGGGACTTTGTACTACAGAATATAGAGCCATTCTTTGTGAACTGGGTATTTACTCTTCCAAATCAATTTCTGGCATTGTATCTCATGGCTTATTTGTAACAAAAGTAAGGTGACTTATGTTAATGCAGGAGGAATTCCAAGGATAGGGGCATGTCCCATTTTCCTCTCCACAGCACATCTGATTGAACAAGCTGCCTAAAAAGGAGGAGTCTGTTCCTCTAGACAGGCGATCTGTCAAGTGAATCAAATCATGCCAGGGGTTGCTTAAAATGACACTCATTAATTTGTATTTATCTTTTAAAACAATCAAAGTGAGTCATTTACTGTTTTCTTTAAGAGAGGTTTAAGAACAAAATTATTGGAAGGTTCCTTTAAAGTTGGCTTTTTAAAAAACTATCTGATAAATCTAAATTAAAAACAAGTTTTCTTTAGTAATTAGTGTTGATACTCATTTACTTAGTAACATTTGATTTTCTGTACCCAAGATGTGCAATTTTCCCATAGATATTATTTTAATTAAGAAGATTGTGTTTGGGGGTAATGATGCTTCTTCCCCCCATGTTTGAAACACATATTTTAGTTTTTATTTTTGATTAACACCCAAAATAGCTCAAATAAGGACAATATGATGAAGATGTGGTTCATGTTCATGGAAGAAGAAGGTAGCAGCTGCTATGCAGCCTTCTCGCCTCAAAGCATGGCACCTGCTCCATGAACTGTTGGGTTTTGGGAAAATAATTTAAGTCTCATTGTCTGTGTTCTCATCTTTAAATTGATATTTACCTTGTTTTACCTATGTCGCCGAAATAGCTAAAGAAACCACATTTGATAGAACATAAATTTCTTACTCACTTTTTAATTTTAGTATTAACATTATTATTAATATTTGAAGAAATGAAGTGTGACTTCTAGTGGTCATGACTGTAGTCCTCACTGTGATTAATAGCATGGTTTCCAACATAGCTAATGAGTGAGTTCAGCACTTCATGTGGAGCTGCATACAAGGGCATCCCCAAAGTAACAGGCTAGAGGAAACATATCCACAGCGCACTGTTTTTGCTTCGGTATTTGAAAAGTAAATGCTAATACTAAAAACAGCATAACTGTATTATGCACTAGCTTACAAAATTTGCATGAATTTTTTAAAGCATCAGACTAGAGTTCAAAAACCATTTACACTTTGTAAAAGGAAATTTAAGATTATATCTTTCTTACTCTAGAACCCAATGCTCATTCTCATTCTTCGGACTTCACTATCTGTGTTTCAAAACACCAGGAAAATTAATGGACCATTGACATGCTCTTGTAAGGAGGCTGCAGGATTTTCATCACTCATACCTCAAATCTAGAAATTTCATGTAGGATTATTCATATTATTTGTCCAGTTTTGTGATTTTAGCAGACAGGTTCATTGGCCTGTTTAGAACCTCATCTTGGTCTTGGAGAAAAATGTCTCATTGTTGGTTTTAGAATTCAAGTATTGTCTTAATTTTGCATTCATCTTATTAAAAGTGTAGTGATTCAGGGATGGAGAGATGACTCAGAAGCTAAGAGCACTTGATGCTCTTGCAAAGGACTAGGGTTCAAGTTCCAGCAGCCATATGTGGTTATAACTAATCTTTCAGGGAATCCTCTATGCTTTTCAGACTATCATGGTACCAGGCAGACACACATATAACCAAAACATTCATGTGTAGAAATAAATTTTAAAAAGTTAAACCAAAATAACAAGATGTATTGATACATTTCTTCCCAGAATTCTGCTTTGTGCTGGGGACCAGACAGACATGTTCTCTAAACTGTCTGAACTGACAGGTAGCTATTTTGTTGCCACCACCTTTTGGATATCTCAAGCTCTTGTTAAGAACAAGGTGAGTAAATGGCTTCTAACTATTTCCATGAAACACAGGAAATTAATCAACATGGGGACTGGAGCCATGACTTCTAGAAGTCACACTTTATTTCTCCAAAGATAATAACAATGTTAATACTAAATTTAAAAGTGGGCTTGGAATTCATACATACATGAGAGGCAGTTGCTATGGTTCCTGTGGAGTCATGCGTGCAACAAAGTAGGTATCAACTTATAGACAAGATTGTAGACAATGAGACTTAAATTATCTTCTCCAAATCCAACAGTTCATGAAGCAGGTGCTATGGTTTGGACCCAGAAAAAAAAATTGCACAACTACTATCATCTTCCCTGATAAACAACATCACTCTTGTCCTTCAGCAGCACAACTTACACCTGGGGGATTATGTTTGCCATCAAGACAAACTAAATTACTTATTTACTTAATTAGTAACACTTGACTTTATATACCCCAAATATCCAGTGTGTACATGAATATTATTTCAGTTAAGTAAAATTGTGTTTGGAAAAGGTAAAGCCTACTTTCCAGTGTATGAAGCATGTCTTTTTCATGGTTACACCCTCCCATGTTTGAAGCATATATTTGTCATTATTGTATCTCATCACTGAGAAAAGAGAGCTCAGTAATTAGTTCTGACTGAAAGAATAGATGATTAGTCAAAGTACAGCCAAAGAAGTTTACAAGCACATGGATATAGAGCTTGCTGATGTGCACATCATGAGTTTATGGGATTGGGGGTTTATTCTCAATGGAAAGACTGGGTTTTAACCATGGGGTCAAGACAAAACTGCTGGAACCAGGTTTTGTTGGACCTTGAGTTGTAAACTTGTGAGTTTAAACTTAAGAACACTGAGAAGTCACTACGGTAGAAGTCTCCAGCCTCCTCATCCCAAAGCTCCTAGACTCCAGGGCTAGGGCAGAGGACAGTGCATGCTCCAGTGTTTGCTGGGACTAGTAAAAGCACTGGCCCTTTGAGAGAGGCTCAACTCCTTAGTAAAAAACCAAAACATTTCTGCAAGCCCATGTTTTAAAGCTTTTCATTGACATGGAGGGGCTCAATGTCCAGATAGTCAGGTTCCAAATACGGCCCTGTTCCATTCACTGCTGACTATATAAGGGTTAGGAGGAAGGGGAGGAGGCAGGAACTACTGAGTAATAGCTTTCTTTGTCTCTAAATGCTAAATCCTATGCTAGATGCTTATATAAATTATTATCTCTATGAGTGAAAAGAGAAGTTGAGATTACATAATTTGACCCATGACTTACAGAACTGAAATTGTCTACCTGGGATTAGAACCTAGGTCTCATCAGGATCAAAGCTAAGACTTTTGACTGACAATAGTCATACCCAGACAAATGGTGACAATGTCATTATAAATATCTTAGCATATGTCAGGCGGAGCCCACACTTGTCCATTTGTTTTCTCCTTTCATTCTCTATAAACCAGATACAAAAACATTGGTTGTTATGTTTTAATTGATTGATAATTCTGTTTTTCTCCTGGCCAGCATCCTTTGGGTTCCAAACATTCAGTTTCAACAACAAGAATAAATTTGATGCAATATAGGGAATGGAAAGAGATTCCTGGGAAGATTGAATATGGGCTCAAAGCTTTTCTAGTGTGCTTAGTGTCCATTAGCATTTATTCTTCAATGAATCCTTACTTTAGTAGTCATAAAAGAGTCCTATATTTCTTCCCATATCGCTACAAAATTATTTCTTTGGCTTACTCTTTGATTTTTCTGATGCAAAGGACTGACTATTCAAGAGAGACCTTTTGCTGTGGGTTAGGGGCACGGGCTCAAGAGGCTGAGGCCAACGGTGGCAAATGCTTCTTATCAGCAATGCTACTAGAATTATTGTTTAACTTCTGTATGTATAACTTACTTTTTAAGTGTTTTTAAAATAGTTCCTGCAATAATGTACATGTTAAAGCTGGGGTATAGCAGTACACTAATGTGCACATACATGGTCCTGCTTCTTGCACTGTTTCCTTTACAGCTTGAGATATAACTGTCAAAAGATAAATGAGTTTATGATGAACTTAGTGATGGGAAGTACTTAATGCTGTGGTATTATAGAATCGGGAAATGACTAAGGCTTAGACTAGATGGTTGTTAGTTAATGAGTGAAAATACTCGGTATGGTGTTTTGCATATCCTAATTACTTAGTGATATTATCTGTTGTTATTTATATGCCCAACTTCTCAAACAACTATAGGTGCAAACATATTTAGTGGAAAGAAATTAGTAAGGTTGACTCTCACAAGTATTTGGATTTTATATTGGCACTTCATTCCTTTGAGCTTATTTTACTTAGAAAAAAATGCAGGCAGTATGATAATTGCAAGAACTGTTTAAATGTAACCCATTAAATGCCAAGGGATAAAGACATGTACTGCTATTCCTGATGGCCAGAGTTCTATCCCACAATGTGTGTACCACAAATTGTCCTGAGGCAATCCTCACCCTCAAATAAATATACAATAAAGATTTAAATGTTTATTAATAGGTTATTAATGCCATAGTAGATGGCTACATACCATATGGGCATTACTGGTTTACTTTGGGATTTTTAATAACAACAATAACAGCAAAAATAGAACATAAATTTGGAATAGATATGGTTGTAGAAGGCACTAGAAGGAGTTTGAAAGTTGTGGTGAATGGATATGACCAGTATGCTTTGTATAAATGCACAATGCCATCAAATAATAAAAAGGCATTTATTTACAGAAGGCCAGTCAGACAGACATCTTTACATGGTCATTTTGTTTCACCCTTTGTGTCAAGAGAAAGTAAAATGAAAGCAACTGAAAGCCAGTGCCTTTGGTAAATTTTGATCCATAGTATCACTAATGCCTTACCAACCTCTTGACCATTAGTCTGGGCAGGTAGCTCTCCACAGGGATCTTCATTCCCTGACTGCTGAAAAAGGATTGTCTTAATGATGATTGGTCTAAGTGTCTCGGTAACTGCTAGTCCCTGAATGCAAAACACTGTGCATATCTAAACTAGTCCTCATTACTTTCAGCCTGTGTGCAATTTAGCAGCAAGAGATTTCATATCTCACAGCATTTGATAGTGCTACTTAATTAGGAACTGCTTCAAGCCAGCTGATGGCCATAATGACTGAAGTGAACATGTTTGCCCCCAGATGGAGAGAAAACAAATGATCTTTAAGAGTTGTTGGGTAACAGGGACATGGACTGGGGCATTGTTTAGGCTGGTGTCTTCTCGTTTCTGATTCCTGAGCTACTCTCCAGGTTAGGACAAGAATTAGGCCATACAAGTAGGGACCTAGGTGAGGGCCAGGATGTTAAAAATGGATATTCCTACCATTTTCTTATTGGACTTTCTCTTATTCTCAAGCAAAGATACATACACGGTACAAGAAAAGACATCGAGGCAATGCTGGTAGAGTGCTAAACAAATCCATGAATCAAAATAAACTACTAAAATTACTCAGTGCACATTCTCAGGTTATGTATGACATATGGTGAAGGGTATGGACTTCAAAGGCAGACAGGAGGCTCTTGGGTCTACCACCTGCTAACTGTGATCTTGGAGCACCTTCTTTGAGCCTATATTTCTTAATCTGTCAAAAGAGAACCATAGATGCAGCTACCTCCAAAGCCATTTGAGAAAATTAGCTCATGTCTGCAAAATGTCATCTAGATGCTGGCAGCTGCTAAGTGGTGAGTGACTGCTGGCTTCTGTGTGGGGTTTGTGGACTCAATTGCTGACTTTTTCTGACAAGAACTTATTCCTAAGCTTAGATAGTGCAGATGACTCAGATTTGACTGAATTCTATCTTTCTCCCCTGGACATCATAAGGATGCAATAAATAGTAGTTGCTTTCTAGCTCTGGTTGTGCTGGCACTACTCAAGATTGTCATTGCTGATGTGGGCAGATATGAAGCAGATATTCCATAGGATCAGTTAACATGGTGCTTTAGACGTTAAAAATGCTCTTTCCACCTGTCTTGTTTTAGAAATTCGTAGAATTTGCATCATTACAGACTCTTATCCCTACAGTAATCATGGCAGCTGGGAAGGTGGGGAAGCTTGGATTTTGTTTTATTTTATATTTGTATCTTCCTTCACATATTATCACTTTCATATATTTAACACATGCACGTTGGTGTTGTGATGGTCCACATGTTCTACTCATTCTAATGAACCAAAGCCAAGCTCTCTGTCTACACAATCTTGACTCAGGTGATCTCCAAGTGTATGGTAAGATTTGAAAGCACTAGGTAAGATTGGTATTAAGAGTGATAAATATTCCATATATGAAAAAAATGCAAGTGGTAAGTAGCACTGAGGGTAAATTGCAGATTTCAGGCTGAAACTCCAAATCCCAGGTTTTTGCCACTGAAGCCTATGCTTCAGCCTGTGCTTCAGCCTGTGCCTTACCTGACTGTGTTGTTTGGGGCAAATGCCAGAGATGGCCTGGTACAGCCATCTATTTCAGGGGTGGTACTAAAGTTTAAGTAGCTGAATGACACGCTTCAGGACATCTCTTTTCAGGGCTAGCTGTCAGTTCTGATGAGGAAACCTTTGGTAGCATGCTGAATCCTTGGATATCTACAGTTCATTCTACAGTAGTGTAATAAATTTATTGCATAAATAAACCTCAGGTGTCACTGATTGACTATAGAATGTTCGTTTCAAGGGACTTAGTTAAAGGCCTCTTAGAGAGCTTTAAGTTGGAAATTAGTGCCTCTTTCTCCCACCTTGCCCCAGCAAGGATTTAAGAAATAAGTATACTGTTTTATAGCTATACAACCTAAATGCCACTGAACAAACTCATTTGATAACATCTAGAATTTCTTCTACAGCAAAGGACTTTCACTTTCGCCTTGTACTATGTGTTTAGACCTTGATCAGCTGCTGTTACAGGAGGCTGAGCCCAATCCACTCAAGCAAGCAGAGTGGTTGAATTTTGAGATGCTGAGGCTTCTTCTTTCTGTTGTGCTGCCTGGTCTCAGTGATGATTGAGTTTTTATCAGAGCAGTTGGTGTGCCGGGTTTGGACTGGCCACTTTTCTAGGCATGGAAATAAACAGAACAGATCATGCCTTGTCTGAAAGTTTATTCATTGGACTCTATAAACATTAAACATTAGACAAGAGAAAAGGGAAACAAATTTGAAAGATGCACATGCATGGTAGGGAGTGATAAAAATATGCTTTAAGAGAGCTGGAATCTGAAGCTTATATAATATTCTAAGCTGCAGAATTAAAATAGAGGGTTGGGTTGTTGTAGGATGGTGGCAACAGGTTATGGGAGGATAAAGTGTCTTGTTATGCAGATAAATTCTCAGGTATCAGCCCTCAAAAAATAGGGGCTAGGCTATGCCAATTCTGTCTGAGAGAGGCGGACATTGTGTGATATGAGCTAATTTTCTCTGGAGAGAGAGAGTTAATGACAACTGTTTTCTCCTGTGGGAGCCGCTTTCCGCCAGCCCTTCCTTCCTCGCCTTCATGTGGGGAGAGGGTGGCAGATGAATCAGGCAAATCTTACATTGTGTTTGGTTTTTCTACTTCAAAGTACTCGGCATACCAAAGTGCCATATTTTGGGGTATTATTTTCTGAGCCCCGACATTTTGTGCTGTTAAGGAAAGGAAGAGGGAACAGAAGCAGAAGAAAAAGGAGCGAAGGGGAGAGCTGGAGGAATAAGTTAGTTAGCCGCAGGACCACAGGGGCTTATCAAAGGAAGGGACTGGAGCTGAGGCCCAGGGCTTCAGCACTCATGAGCTTGGAGAGCAGAAGAAGCCCCAGGGCTCTGTGAGGAAGTCTCCCAGCTAGAGGGAGCCGAAGTGCGAAAGGCTGGAAATAGAGACATCTGATTCTAGCAAAGAGCTTGTGGAGCTGAGGATCAAGGCCAGAGGCCCGAGGCATGGTTGGAGATCACTGTGGTGGAACTTGTGGAGTTTCACTATGTGTGAATCGGAAAGTGTCAGCAGTTCTTGGACAAATGGGCATGTGATCGACTTTGGCTCTTTAGAGGCTTTTTAGTAGGACATACAGTCAGAGTACATGAGGTTTTTAAAGGTTCTTCTTGAAGTCTCTGCTAGTGGCTTTATTTGGAGGTTGGGCTGAAGGAGTTTATTGGTGGGTACCAAGGTGTTTGTCCGGAACATTGACAACCACAAATGGCATGTGTAGGCCTATGGTTTGCGCAGATCTGAATGTGGGTGAGATCCGAAACTCAGTCCTCCCTCTAATGAACATCCAGCTCCTCTCCACACATTACAGCATTTCCTTTGAGCTATTTCTATTCTTTATAAGATGCATACTTGGGAGAGAGAAATCATTTACTCCTCAGGGTGATTTTAAATGAGTTCCTGCTTTTCTAGTTATGTAAAGGCCTCAGCAAGAAGACTTCATTCCTTATATTAACTGTACTAACTGGCATGCTCATGTAGAAAACTGTGCTGAAAATCTATAGGAAGTTGCTTTTAGGTTTAGTTAGAAGAGGAAAACTTGATAATATCTGCTACTCCAGGGTCTAGGAGAGGCATATCATATGTGCCTAGTGTTTGAATGACAAGTACTGTCTGTCTGTCTCTCTCTTCCTCCTTCTCTTCCTTCTTCTTCCTTCCTTCCTCAGTATTCTCTCACACACACCCAGAGACCCCCACCCCCACCACTCCTATACACACAGTTATTTGTAGTATCACAAATGAGACTCAGAGCCAAATATCAGGGCAAGGCTGAAATATCAGAGAGAGGAGGCACCACAGTCAATTCTCACCCAGCTGTCTTGCTCCTTCTAGTCACTTCTGCCAGTGGCTTCTCCCAGTCACTTCTGTTCTCTCTGGGTTTCTACAGCCCTTATATACCCATCCAGACTAGGATTAAAGGCGTGTAGCCTTGAACTCACAGAAATAGAAGAAGCTCTATTTCTGGAGTTGTGGGATCAAGGGTGGAGGTCACCACTCCCTGGCTTTCCCTGTGCTGGGATTAAACGTGCATGTGACTGATTCAGCTGTTTATCTTTGTATTCAAGGTTTAAGAATTTCCTGAGCTGTCTGCCTTGGATTTGACTGGGTGCTCTCTCCCCAATATTCAGGTGTTATTAAATATGTAATATATATCCTCAATTATTACATGCACAGTTGTTTAAATATTCCCCTCTTGCAGGCAGTAAGTCATTTTTATGTGGTCCATTTGCCTCTGAAATCACACCAAGAACATAGGCCTAAAGATCCGATTGCACTATCTGAAGCTCTTGATGAGTTGTGTGACACTAAGTTCAAGTAGTCTGAGACCTAAGTCCTTTACTGTAATGAGTAATGCCTTTATCTGGTCATAATCTACTTATTCTGTGGCATTTATCACTCTAAAATTCTTTTCTTAAAATTCACTTATTATATGCACTCTTTCATTTCACAGGAATGTAAGACAAAGGGCAAGGAATTTCTGTTTTTCAGTACTGTCTCTCTGATGCTCACTAGTATATGTTGAATAAACATTGAATGAATAATCACAAAAGAATTACACTCTAGAGCTAAAGTCCATGATATTTTGAGGTGGTGTCTCCCTTTCAGGAGCAGAACCTCTAGTGATACTGGAAACCATATTATTAGCAATCAAAACAACAGTAACAATGGTAAAAATACATTTGCTAATAGAAGACATACAAATGGCCTGCAGATATATTTTTTAAGAATTGTAACATCATTAGTTATTGCAAAGATGCAAATTAACACCAGACATAGAAGACAGGAGAACATGGTAGGCTAGTAACTTCCTGTGAGACCCTAAAAAAATGAAATGTTGGGATAAGGGGAAGCAGATTATTCCAGAGAGAAAATGATGAATAACTGGGAATCACAGCAGTGAGTGGACAACTGGGGAGTGTGAAGTGCGCAGAAGGAGAAGGGCCGCACAAGTGAAGACACTGGCAGGCATGGGAGAGCAGAGGACAGACAAGCGTCTGCAAGCTCAGCTGACTCTTCCACCCACACAGTAGGCCCTATTTCCTTTCCCCTCCTCCCCTCCTCCCCTCCTCCCCTCCTCCCCTCCTTCCCTTTCTCCCTTCTTTCCTCTTGCTCTTTCTCTCCTTCTCTCTTTCCCATTTGACTCCTCCCCTTTTCTTTTTACTATGTTGCTATTGCTAGTAAAAGAAAAAAATTCTAATTTTTAAAGTTGGGCAATTTTTTTCTCTTTTCTTTTTTTAATACATTCAATAGTAATTTGGCTCTCTGTTTTAGTTTTTTGTGTTTTTCTCTTTTATAGAAATAATATAAATATTTGGAGTTTTGATTCTTTTTTTTTGCATTTGTCTAATTTTGGTCACAAATTATCTCATTATTGGGTTTTTCTAAATCTTTTGGTATTTTTTCTTCTCCCTCCCTTTCTTTCTTTCTTTTAACTGATTTTGCTTCTCCTCTGCCTTTCCCTTCTGACTCTTCACTCACTGACTATCTCTACATTTACTCAAACAATAATTAATTCCATCATTCCATCTCTATTCTACAATAGTTTGGTGATTTTTAGTTTCATGATCATCACTGTTAAATCAGGGTGTGTGTGTGTGTGTGTGTGTGTGTGTGTGTGTGTGTGTGTGTGCTCAGTTAATTTTAAGAATACTTTCAGAATTTGTTTGTAAAGTTTGGTGTTGTTATTGCACAAGATTGCTTTATCTACTGAGTAGTATGAGGAATTGAGTGTGCAAAAGTAAGCCGTTCAGTAACACAATCTTCAAGTAATACCAGAAATGTATCCAAACTCACACATGCACAGTTTATAGCACAGAAGTACAAGAGACAAGAAAATACCAGGCAATGACTATGCAGGACCAAACACACTGAAATGTGTAATTGCCAGATGAAGATCTTGGAGTTTACCAGTTAAAATGATTAATGATTTCAAAGAGCATAAGAAGAAGAAGGCAGCTAGAATGAATTAATATAGACCCAGGAGAAGAAATAAAGTAGTGTAAAGGGCAAACTTCAAAATAATTGAGAAAATCAGTAATTTAGATGGAAAAGTCATTTAGAAAATTGAAATTTTGAAAAAAAAGAACTAAAAACTCAATCAAATAAAAACACAGTGGCAATGTATTACAAATGAACTTGACCAAGCAGAAGAAAGAATATCAGGTATTGATAATGATTGATGAAATACCACATTCATACACCAATAATTAGAAACCAAAATAATAATAACAAAACCAGTCATGATTATAATATCCAAAAACCCGGATATGATTAACAAGCTGAGATAATGCTATCAATAATTTATTTAGTGAAATTATAGTGAAAACTTTCCTGAATCTAGAGAAAGACTTGGATATCTAAATATAAAAGGCATTCAGGTCTGATATAAATTGAGAAGACCTTTTCTTTTTTTATTTTAATTTTTTTGAGAAGACCCTTTCTGTGACACATTATATTCAACATGTTCAAAAATACAAGTCAAAGAAACAATGCTAAAATCTGAAAGGGAAAAATAGTAACTCACATACAAAGGCAAACACATAGGAAAAACATCAGATTTCTTATCAGCAACTCTAAAAGCCAGGAAAGTATGGAGTGGCCAATTTAAAGTATCAAAGGCAAATAACTGTCAAGCAAGATTGCTATCTTCAGCAAAGCTATATTTTAAAACCAATGGAGAAATAGGGCAATCAAGATAAATACAAACTAAGGCAGCTCATGACCACTAAGCCAGCATTGCAGAAGATATATGAAGAAATGCTATACAGAGAGGATTAAAAAAAAGAAGAAGAAAAAGACATTCTCAACTACAAGAGCACAGAGATAATAAACTTTATGAGAGGAAATGATTGACAACAGCATATGAAGGACTGAATCATGTCCAGTACAGTAAACTGTCAACCCTGTATATACCAGTGGAGAGAGAAAGAAGAAACAAACAGCCAAGTTTGGTGGTACACCCCTGTTCCAGCACTTGGGAGGCAGATGTAGGAGGCTCACCAGAAGTTCAAGATCAGGTTGATATACATGGGAAGTTGTAAAGACAACAGAAAATAGTGAGATTCTCTCTTAAAAAAAAAAAAATGAAGCAACAAATAATCGAACCAAACTGGAGAACCAGCCATGACTAATGTAGTAACTAAAAATCTCTGTCCAGAAGAACCAGATTTGCTGGCTGGAATAAACCACAAGATCCAACTATTTTTTGTCTCAAGAAAAACACACATTACTGGCAAAGACACTTTCAGACTTAGTGTCAGCAATGGAAGCCAGTTTGCTGAGAACATGGAAACTGACAAAAGCTTCTGTAGCTTAGACAAATAGATTTGTATCATAGTCAGACTAGAAAAAGAAGATTATTACTTAGAAATGAAACATTCATTGAGAGAATATAACAGTCATAAATATGTCTGCACATAAAATTGGGGTTCCTATTTCATAAAAGAAACAGGTATTTTAAAAGCTCAGCAAATTCTCAAATAAAAACCAGATAATACATGTATGAGAGGGGCAATGTTCTAGAGAAGGAGTCATAACAAATGATGGTCAGAAGACGGGAGGACTACTGACATTGAGCAGAGAATCTAGCAAGAGGAACAAAAGGGGACAGGGGCAGCAGGCATGGATGTATGCAAAATCAGTGGTTTGTGTATATAAAACTGTCATGATAAACCGTACTTTTCTGTGTGCTACAACAACAGCCTTAAAATTAAAAATCTTATACCTTTGGTATTTTCTATTTCCAAAAGATAACAAATGCTTCCATGGAGAGAACAGGCAGCCTTTGAATTTGTGGAGCAAATCATTACAGTTTTTATGGAAAACAGTGTACAGGTTCCTCAAAAGGCTCGAGGCAAAATTTTGATAGAAGTCAGCAAACCAAATGAGATGAAATCAGCATGACACACCCATGTTCATTGCAGTGCTATTCACAAAAGCCAACACACAGAACCAACATGTGTCTCCTGACAGAAAGTACAAAGAAAATATTAAATATATGTCTCATTAACATGTATATATGTAAATATGGTAGAACATTATTGTATTATTTATAATTTATCAGAAAGGAGGAAAATCCTTTGTTGGATCAATAACTCGATTTGAAAGAACATAGAAGACAATACAAGCAAGCACAGAATGATCTCTTTTATGTATGGAAAATAAGAAAGTCAAATTCACAGAAGGAGACAGTGTAATAAAGGTTCTCAAAGGTAGGAGGGACCAAAAGGCTAGCTAAGTACCGATCCAAGTATAGAATATGAGATGAGAGACATTAGTCACATCTGCCATGTGATCTGGGTACACCAGTTACTTATAGTGAAGTATAGTTAAAGTTGATGTAAGTGTAGAAGTACCTGTCAGGGAATGGAGGAAGAGGGCAGCATCTCCTAGCAGCTTCTAACTTTGGGACACATTTCAGCATCCTTGTTAAATGTCACTGCTCAGTTAAGATGAGCCAGAAGAACACTTGAGGCCCTAAACAGGTCACAAATGTGAAAGGTAAACTGATGTCAGTAAAAACAATCAGTTGTGCATTGGAGGTCCGAAGCTAAGGATAGGTAAGCCAGAGTTATGTGATAGGTAGGCTTAGCTATCTCCTGTGTTTGGAGCTGCACTGAACAGAGTTCAGATCAATAGTAATGGAAAGCACTTAATTATTCTTCCTCCTTTGATGCCAGGAGGTGAAACACCATCACACTATCCCAGGCAGAACACCGTTCTTTTCTTTTCTTCTTTTTTTTTTTTTTTTAAAGAATTACAGTTTTATTTGCAAAAGTTGAAAATGCTTATATTAATTACCAGCTCAGAGCCTGGGTTCCCATGGGATCCACTGCATAAAATGAGTCTGTCACTTCTTGCCAGGTCTGGGGGCCTTTTCTAGGCCTTGGATGTATTTTCCAGGGAGCTGATACTCTCCAAGCAGGAGGTGGCCAAGGTGGTGGATCTGGTTCCCCTGGATCTGCACCTGTAGACTGTATTTGGCCCCAGGGGCAGGAGAGATGATGGTGCTGGCCTGGCATCGCTGCTGGAGAGTGACGCCACTGGGCAGGGATCGAGACCATATGTCTTCAAGTTCCAGACCACAGTCACCTTTATATTATAAGTCTAAATTAAGGGTCTTGAATAAGTCTTATGTGCAAGGGTGATGTCAATTGGACAGAGTTTCCCTTTCTTCAGAATGGGTTCCTGTCCAGGAAATGTCACTTGGAAGGCAGGCTGCATATTTTGCAAACACCTGGTCAGGAGACAGTCCCATAAGAGCTTCATGAAAGGAACACAGTTTTAAGGCCTGCCCCAGTGAAAGCCTTGGTGGACAAAACCTCTAGCCCATTGGCTTTGTTCTTCCTCTGTTCTTTCCTTGCCTCTTAGAACCTCCCTTTTCTTAAGCTTGCTGCATTTGTGTTCTGGTTTCCTTTTGCTCTGCATCTAGAACTGCAAAGCTGAATCTGCCTAATCCCAGTAGCAATGTGTCTCTTTAGAGCTATAGTAACATCACAGCCAAAAAAGCAGTTATCTCTGGTAATGTCTATGTTCATTAGTGCAGGTGTCTAATTGATAGTATTGGCATATTTCATAATATTACATAGTATCTAATAGGTACATGATTTTATTTAATTAAAAATAAATTTTATTTTAAAAAGGGCAAGTTTATAAGAAAAACAGTGGTGGCCAAGGACTTTAGAAAGGGTGGGGAAAAAGTTGGGTATGTCTGCTCAAAGAATATAAAGTTTAGGAGAAGAAGAAAATAAATCAAGTAGTACTGTATTGTTATTGGAAATTGCTGAGATAATGGTTCTTAAATTTTCTCATCATTCACATGGGAACAACTGTATGAGAGGATGGATATATTAGTTTGCTTGATTATGGGAGTCATTTCAAATTGTACACACACTTAAAAACAAACTACTACTAATACCTGTTCTTGGGCATGTGTGGGTACCTGACCTTTGAGTGTCTGCAGACTGACCAAAGCCAGTTATCTCATACTTGCTAAGCATAGGTATTCAAGTTCTGGACAAGTGCCCAAGTTTTTAATACTAATAAGTAGGGAGATCATGACTTAGAAGAAAACACTAAGGTTTCTCTGTCAGAAAATTGATTCATTGTCTTGGAAAACCACTCAAGACCGATGGAAGCAGTGGGAAGAACACACTTATGAGCAGGGGGAGCATATTAGTTCCCCTGTCGCCATTGTTACTAAACCAAAGGTTGTTGGGATTCTGCAAGGGTTTTGCTTGCTTGGTTCATAGTTTTGCTTTTTTTTTTCTTATTAAACTGCTGTTCTTCAGTGAGAGAAGCACTTTTTCCCATGCAGATATCCTTTTCCAAACTGTGTTGACAAATTCAATGTGAAGATTCCAAGTGCTCGTGAGGATAGTGGAGAGGTGCAGGACCTTCACACTGATGGAAAGGGCAAGAGTAGGAGGAGCTACATCGGATGGGGAGATGATGCCCAAGCTCTGCTGCATGGCAAGACAATACCATCTTTATTACTGCCCTTTACTATTCTTCTGTAATGTAATTCATGTCTACTTATATAATTTGTTAAAACAATTTGTAGACTACAACTATGAATAGAGGACCATTAATGTTTATCAAAAATGAAAACTAACAATATACAGTGAAAAGAAAATGATGCTGTTTACATTTTAAAACTAAACTAAAGAATAAGTATGAATAGTGAAGGGCTGTGGATATAATGTTGTAGCAGAGTACTTACTTGCCTACCATGCATGAGACTCTGGGTTCAGTACTGTGCACCATGAAAAATAAAAAATCAAGGGCAAGGGATATAGCTCAGTCTGTAAAACACTTGCAAGGTAGGCATGTGAACCAGAGTTTTATTTCAAGAATCCATGGTAAAGATATTAAAAAATTCAGGTATAGTAGCACATACCTGTAGTCCCAGCTCTGGACAGGCAGAGACAGCAGATCTCAGGCTCACTGTCGAGCTATCCCAACCTAACTTATGGGTTCCAGATCAATGGGAGAGCCCACCACAAAAATATAAATAAATGAATAAAACAAAACTCAAACCAAAAACCAAGGTGGATAGCATCTAAACAACAATATTTGAGTATGACCTCTGGCCTTCACTCATATGTTCACACAGTTGCACAAGCATCTGGCACACACACATGTAAAGCTAAAAAGTAAAAATGCAAAAGAAATGCAAGTATAATTGACTTTATAAAAATACAAACTAGAAAATGGATTTTTCCCATGAGCAGAATGGAATTGTCTTGAATTAGTTATCAATCAAGGTAAATTTAGCCCCTTGTCACTTAGCTTAAAAGATAGTTTGGTTCCAGTTTTGATATTAGTACTAGGAGTCCTAACATATATGCAAACATGTATTACATGTATGGAGTATATACACATATAGATGTATTATGCATATAAAATACACAATAATTTTAAGTTCAGGCTGTAATTTATATTTCTCAGAATTTTCATTGCTATTTGTAGTTGTATTTTCATTTGGAATGGCCAGTCTGCAAATAATGACACTGAAACTTTTCATTAGTTATAAAAGCTTGGCCTTTAGCTTAGGCTTGTTCCTAACTATCTACCAGCTCTTATAGCTTAAACTCATTTATATTAACCTGTGTCATGTGGCTTTTTACCTCTCCTTCATTCTGTACATCTTGCTCATTGTCTTGCTCGAATCTCTCAAGCCTAGATTGTCTAGTTTCTCTCTTTTCCCAGAAGTCCCACCTATTCTCTCCTCCTAGCTACTTGCCATTCAGCTCTTTACTAAATTAATCACAATTTTTCCACAGTGTACAAATATCATTCAACAGTTATAATTATTACTATTAGTTAAAAGTATGTGTCTGTGTGTCAGTATGTCCATGTTGAATGAGGTGCCTGTCCGCAGAGGCTATCGGTGTAAGATACCCCTGGAGCTGAAATCACAGGCAGTTGTTAGCAGCTTGATGTGGGAGATGGGGGTTTAATTTGCATCTTCTGGAGAAGCAGTAAGTCTCTTGATCTATGAACTATCTCTCAGAGGCTGCCAATTTAACCCTGTAGTGGTGGTTAGTGGTCCTCTTCCCATGGGGAGGAAGCAGAAAACGGAGTTGCTAACTTTTATTTGGCTTGGAGAAGTGTGCTTACCAGATGCTCCCTTAAGGGAAAAAGTAGTTTAAAAGGTGTGTGCCATTCAGTGCTTCTGATTTTCCTACTTTCCTGTCTTCAAGACCTTCAGTTTAGGTGTGCACTACATTATTTTCAGGAAAATATGACACTCAGACAAGTCTGAACCTCAAGAGAACAAGTGTCACCCACCACCACTCCCCAACATGATCTGAACCCTAACTCAATGCCCAATAGATGGGAGCAGCTAGGTACCCAGGTTCCCTTCTCAAAGGCTAGGTGTCCATCAAACTGCACTGTGGCATTTTCATTGCATGGTATGAGGAGCACCATGTCAGTGCATCCCCTCTCTTGTTTTCTGTGTTGCTCCAGCTCAGATCACTTTATTGACTCTAGTGTACTTAGTTCAGTCTTGGCTGGCTGCATCCCAGGCTCTTCTCAAGCTGTCATTAGGAAGTTCCTTTGTGCAAAACTGGTCCTTATGAGCAGTGACCTTGGCATACTGGATGAGTAACCTTGGTCAGGTTGTGGCAGGATCTTTGTGGTTCTGTCACACAGTCAATTAGACATTTGTAAGGTGGAGGCATCATTAGTGCCACAGGCAGATGGTCGTTACTGCATCCTTCTGTGCCTGCATTAACTTCTTTGTGCAACATCATTTCAGTTTTTTTTTTAAACAAATTGCAGTTTATTTGGAGGGTTGGTGAGAAGCTCTTGGTTATGAGCACTTCTCTTTTGTCATCCTCACAAAGGGCACTCTGATTAATACTGATGTTGTCCTGCATGCACACACACATACACACACACACACACACACACACACACACACACACACACACACACATACACGGAGTAACTGTCTTGCAGACATAAAAATAGTGACTTCACCCTGAATATACACAAGTGGAGTGGCTTTACCTTGCACACACACAGGGAAAGTGAAGTTCTGTACCCACTTCTGCCTGCACAGTGAAGCACTGTTTCTTCAATGGCATTTTAGAGTAAGATCTTGGGAGGCCATTTCCATGCAGTTCTTGGAAGAGGCAATAGGCACTAAGGGCAGGGAGAGACATTTGTGTAGACTTGCCTCAGGAAGGTGATGGATAATTTCTTTCCTAGAATTTCAAAGGGCCACTCCAAAGGAGAGAAAGACAGAGGTCAGTCTGTGCTTGCTGAGTACATTTGAGAGGCAAGTTTAGATTTGTGCACACTAATGAAGAAGCAAGCAACTATTTTGTGTTTGCCTCAGAGGGCTGTAGGCACTTTCCAGAGTAGCAGGTTTCAATGGGAGCTTTATGTGCAGAAGTTTGTGGCCCATCACATGGTTTCTCTCATTGACTTTGGCACATATCATAGGTTTTGTTCCATGGGGCATGCCTCAGGACCAGGGACTCTCCTAGCTAAGCTGGCAGTAAGTGGAAGATTGGGTAAATTCCTGCAACTCCTCTGATAGCATTTGTTATGTCCAGTTAGAGAAAGCTGAAGCCATTTACTGCCAGCTGGATATAAAGCCTATAAAACTCATCCTCACAATTCTCATCTTTAGTGAGTATGCAATGCGTGCTGGACAATGTGCTAAGTCATTACATGATGCTGTCTCTGTTCATTGTTGTAAGAACTCTGTAGGTCAGTGATTCTCAACCTGTGGGACCCCTTGGGTCTAATAACCCTTTAACGAGGGTACCTAAAATCACTGGAAACACACACATATTTACATTACAATTTATAACAGTAGCAAAATTATGAAGTAGCAATGAAAACAATTTTATGGGTGAGGATCACCCCAGCATGAGGAGCTGTATTAGAGGAACATAGCATCAGGAAGGCTGAGAACCACTGCTCTAGGCACATGTCCTGAGCATTTCAACTTTGTAGGTGAGAATTAAAAAGATCCTTCCAGACTTTATTAAAGATTGTTGGACCAATGAGCAGCAGAAGTCAAGTGCATACTATGCTCTGTGTTCCTTTTTTGTCCTTCTCTCCCGCCCCAGTGCTGGAGATGCAAATATAGAGCTTTGGGAGGCTGGTAAAGTGCTCTTCTTCTGAGTCCTTAGATTGAGTTTTGTAGTCAGAATTTTCTGGCCTGGACAGAAACTCTCAAATATCTGGAAGCTGCTTCCCAAATAATTGACTTGGAGGCTTAATATTAATTGCAAGCTGTTTGTCTTATGGTTCAGGCTTATTACTTGATAACTATTATATTTTAAGTTAACCCATATTTCTATTTATGTTTAGCCACATGGCTTGGTACCTTTTTTTTTTTTTCTGCAGACTATCATCTCAGTGACTCAATAGAATGAGACAGGGGAATTATATGGTCAAAGGTTGCCTGGGCTAGAGAGAAAATTTGAGGCCTGGAAAACGTTAGGGAGACTTTTTTTTTTCTTTATTTATTTTGTATTTATCAAGAAAAACAGTAAATTGAATTTAAAATGCTGATGATAAGTTAACAATAACTATAAAGAAAATAAAAATCATAAGCATGACTTATCAAGGGTGATAATGCAAATAATTTGCTACACATAAAATTACTTTGTGTTCAGCTTTCCCTCTGAATTTTTTTTTTCTATCCCTGTATATCCTTATTCAAGGTCCCTTCCCCCTACTGCCACATCAGGTCATTTTTCTTCTTGACAACTCCCCATCCCCTCCCTGGGCTGCCTGGCTTGGTACCTTTTTTAGTGAAGCATGCACATCTTGCTTTCTCTTTGGCTGGCTGGTGACTGTTGCTCTGATTTTTCTCTTCTCAAAATTCTCCTAGTCTAGTTGCCCCACCTATACTTCCTGCCTGTCTATTGGCCAATCAGTATTTTATTAAACCAATACCAGTGAAAAATCTTTACAGTGTGCAAGAACATTATTCCACAGAGTTTATAGCTACTCTTCGGTATTACCACTTTAACTTTATACCCATCTGTTCTGAAATTATGTATATTGTTTATGACTGTATGTTGAAAACAAAGTAACTCAGTTTTACCCATTTTTTACTATCACTAAAGAATTACACACACAAACACACACTGTATGACTATATATTTATACATACATGTGTATGTGTCTATATCCACCTCTATAGATGGTCATGAACATCTATAGATGGATTTTATTTAAGAGGTTTTGAGGTTTTCAGTCTGATAAGAGTTGCTCCACAGTAAAGATTAATTTGAATTAAAAAATCTGAGTGTTGATTGTCCTTACTGAAAAGCTAAAGAATCCTTTCAAGTATAGATATGTCCCATGAAGTGCAATACGATATTAAAGTTTGCTGTATGTTTACCACACAATAAGAACAATAACTATTTGTTGTGGTATATACCTGTGTGTATGCCTACAGTTTAAAGGTAGTGGGTAGGAATAATAATTTGGTAAAGGATGAATGTCAGGTCTGCTGACTGCCTGTTTGGGGGGTGGTTCTGTATCCACACATACATGAGAACCTTGAGGTTCAGAGGGCTTATTCAGAAGACGCTGTTTGTCAGTCTACTTCTCAGTTTGCTACTGTGATTGCCTCTCCTGTACTGGCTGACTGTACTTCTTCTTCTGAGTCTGTTATAGGCTCTGTTTTCATGATATCAGCCCCTCCCCATCCCATTCCTTCTCCCCCCCATTTTGGTATTATTGTCATTTTGACTCAAAGTAGACTGAGTAGTTTTCCAATTAATAATGTATTTTGGGTAGAGGTGGGATTGTCTAAGCCCTGTGTGATTCCAAGACCCAGGGTTTTATGAGACATATTTTCACTGAACTCTGTAGATCTTCAGTCTACAAATTATCAGGCTATGTGTGTTTCACTGTTTGGGATTTGTTCAGCTAGTAAGTTGGAAGAAAATGTCAATGGGATTATATGTCAAATAATGCATTATTATTTATCATTATTCTTACATCATTGCTTTTTATTGTTAATCCTTTCTCATTGGGGCACTGTCACCAAAATTTATCAGAACAAAATCTCACATTTAAACATAATCTCCAAGCATAATTATCATTTTTACTAAACATTACTTAACACTGAAAGTAAAAATATATTTTTTACAAGACTCCAACTATTTGCTCAAGTCCTCAATGGATGCTTTTATATTTTTTATAGCACAAACCATACTAAATAACTTAACCATAGCAACAAAGACTTTTCTGTAAACTCTATCATAAAGCTTTCAACAATGTAATTCATTTATGACATGGAGCCAATTTTTATGAAAATGGTACATAAATATTTTAGAACAATGGAACTGTTAATTTTTTCCAAATAGTTTCAATAACAACTTAAAATTGTAATGCATATTAAAAGTCTAGTTACTAAAGAAAGAGAGTGGAGGAAGGAGGGAAGGGCACAGCCCCGAATGCACCTGCTGTAGTTGGTTCTCAGGCTATAATGTAACAACCATGGCAATGGCAATAATAGTTGGTATTTGTACTGCTTAGCATCTGTGCCTTCCTTCTGTGCAGTAAGATATGGGTTTTCCTTGGGGGAACTGCTTTCCCCACACTATTGTAGCAATAATGGGATTGTCAATCCATCAATTTATTCTCTCCTTGCTAAGAAGTGATGTGTGATCTAAGCAAGTCTCACCTTTCTGTCTTCTTTGCCTCTTCTTTTCAGGAATCTGAATCTCAAATACATTGACTCAGGGACAACAACCCGTTGCAACTGACTCTTCCTGAAGACAGAGCCTCATTCATTTCTGGTTCAGATTCCTGTTGTCTATAAGCTTGTTCTGTACATATCAGGCAATCCATTTTATCTTTACTTAAAGTCAAGGAGAATGATTTATGTTATTTGTCCTTTAAGAACCTTAAATGATATTGCTTGATGAGAACAATGATGGTTTATGAGGAGCAAGAAGATAAGTGTAATAACAGTTAACATATAGTAATTATCTACATTTATCTTATACCTCTTGATACAGATACCTGTTTTACAGATCAAGAACATGAGATTCAGAAGGAACATGTTTTGCCTGTGATTATGCAAGGGCAAAGACAGGGTTTGAAACTGAGTGTAATTTGCTATCTCAGACTCCCAGGCACTATTATGCAATATGGACAGGAGGTACCCAAAGCACACACTCTTACTTGGACCATTCTCTGACTTACAGAGTCGTTTTGTTTTTTTATCTCAAGAATGGGACTATTTCTCTTCTTGGTGTTCCACTATGAAAACCAAGCTGAGAAAGGTGAATGTTTTTCTTCCTTGTCTTCATGTTGTGAATTAGAATAATTATTGTTAGTTAAGGAAAATGAATGAAATGTCTTTATCAACAGCCAAGTTAAATGGAGTTTCTCTTTTTAAACCACACAGTGCTAGCTTGACAGCTTGTGAGGGATAGAAAGAGATGTGTTTTCCATGGGATGCAAATGCAGATGTTGCAAGACTTCTAAAGCATAAATAGCAGAATTAAAAACCTCTGGGGTTTTCACAGAATGATGTCTTTGATGCCCTTTATTCTTTTGTTCCCTGACAATGATGCTACTTGGTGCCTTCACATTTTTTGTATGACTTTAAAACAGAGAAAATCGCCCTAGCTTCACACCTTCGCTTTCTAACATTTGTGCCAGAACCGAAAAGGAGCCTGTAGTTACTTGCACAAAAAGAGTTCTTCCAAGATGTCTATCGGTGTGCCAATTAAAGTCTTGCATGAGGCTGAGGGCCACATTGTGACATGTGAGACCAACACTGGTGAAGTATGTCGAGGAAAGCTCATTGAAGCAGAAGACAGCATGAACTGCCAGATGTCCAACATCACAGTCACCTACAGAGATGGCCGAGTGGCACAGCTGGAACAGGTATATATACGTGGCAGCAAGATCCGATTTCTGATTTTACCTGACATGCTGAAAAATGCACCCATGTTAAAGAGCATGAAGAATAAGAACCAAGGCTCAGGGGCTGGCCAAGGGAAAGCTGCTATCCTGAAGGCCCAAGTGGCTGCAGGAGGAAGAGGATGTGGAATGGGCCGTAGAAACATCTTCCAGAAGAGAAGATAACTTTCTCTGTTAAAGAGAAATTTGTCCTTTTTCCCCTTAGGGTATTGGAGATTTGGGGGGGGGATACATGTGTGTTTGTTGTAGGTTTTCTTTTCATATTTCTTTTTGTATCAGAGAAACTGTTAAGCTTAATAAAATTGGTTGTTTTGTTTAAAAAAAAAAACATAGAAAATCATAAACCATTAGATTAGCTACAGCTGTTGACTTGACTCTTAGATGCCAGAAGCTCTTCAAGTCTTATTTTGACTTATCATTAAAAAATCTTGGATATAATTCTAAATATATATGTTCTCTTTTCTTCTTAACATTATTATTATCTCTATATTTTCAATTCTTGTCTTTTTTTTTAAGCGTTTCTGACACGTTGTACCGGTAGACCCAACATGGTGTGCCCCTAGGCATGGCTATGTAGATCTGTGCCCACCCCACCCACTCTCTTAAAAAACCAATACATGACAGACAGGGGATCCCTTCTCTCTCCTCCCTTTCCTCTTTCTTTCTCTGTCTTTCCTTCCTTCTCTGAGTATCCGAACTCCCTGAAATAAACTCTCGTATGGCATCTGGCAGTGAGTGTGTCTCTCCCACGTGCAAAAAAAACTAACATTTTTTTTTATCTTCACAGACACCTGTGTGTGCAAATACATGCACTTTCAGACAACATTCATATGAATATTCTTTCCTGAACACAAGAGTGTAATGAGATTGACGCCTTCATCAAAGGCCAGTGGTGTTTGTATTTGGCTCCTTGTCTAGGTGTTGAATGTGGCTCAGTAATTCTAAAGCAATGTTTTCTTCTTATCATTGATAAATCCCTGAAATACAGACTCCATTCAAGTTCTGAATCATTTGAGATCATCCTTGTGAAGGCAGAAACTTTGGGGAGAATCCTGTTGAGGTTTGCTTCACTCCACATACGCAGCTGAAATATGCTTAAAAGAAACAGGAGACAAAGCTTAGATAACAGCCTTTAATCCCAAATATGGGACCTTGTTGAAGTCTTAAGAGTAATGACAAGTATTTACAAAGTGCTGACTGTGTGACAGATACCGCCTTAGACTTGTTGGCTCATTTTGTCCTCGTGACATCCTAAAGGGGGTATATACATAAACATTGTTACTATTCTACATGAGAGAAATCAGTAACAAGTAACATGCAACATCCAAAGGCTAAAAAACTAACTCTATGCGATTCTCAAACTTTGATTAGTGTAATATTTCTTTTTAAAATTAAAGGCTCACCTGACTATTAACATTTTACAACTGACTACCCACCTCCCTTACACAAAAGCCATGGAAAACTACATTATTATTTGGTGTTTCCAATGTGAACAGTCGTTTTGACTCTTAAGAACAAAAAGGCATAATTTTAGGATTAAAGTGATCATATGTGTATTATAAATTCTTCACAATTTGTCCTTTTTTTCCATTTCACCACATACACAAAAGGAAATTCTGTTGAGTGTTGGAACTAGTCTGTTAAGTTGCTTTTAGGAACCACTAATTTAGTTTAACCTTCATCTGATGCTGCTTCTGTATCTATCTCTTATGAGAGAGACTTATTTCTGATACTTATTTCTAGAGAAATGATCTTATAATTTAAGCTTAAAATGTCTAGCTTATTTTTGGAGGGTGCTATTGAAAGTTCTTATATCAATGAAGTCTTCCTCTTCATGACTAATATTCATTGGCTGTGCAGAGATAGTTTGGGTCTGACTAGAGCAAGGCTCAGTCCATATTTACAGTGAATCTTAGAACTGATCTGCTGTCAAATCCTCCTGCCTTCATCATCTTTTGCCCAGGCCTCAAGTCACACCCGCTTCAAGCCAATCTTTTTATGTTTTTCTAATTATATGTTTTAAAACATGTTTTTCAATTGTGGTAAAATATGCATAAAAGATAATATGCAGTTAATTGTTTTGACAAAATTAAGCATAAGTCAATACTAAGATATTAAGTATATTTGCATTGTTGAATAAATCTCACTGTTATCTATCTACAGAACTATGTTTCTCAACCAAATCCCTTGCCAATTAAGCCACCCTATTGTCCGTTCCTAGACTCTGTAGCAAACATTCTGCTTTCTGCTCCTATGAATTTGACAGTTGTGACAACCTCATGTAAGAAGATTGCTACAATATGGCTGACTAATTTGGCTAATTAAGGATTGTTGTCATAGTTAATGATGCAAAGATGTGTTACTTTTTTATGTTGGATTTGTTGAACTCTGTGAAGCTGTGTTACTTTGACTGTCTAAAATACCTGATGGTCTAATGAAAAGATAATAGCAAGGCAGAAAAAAGGATAGGTGGGGCTGGCAGGCAGAGAGAATAAATAGGAGGAGAGATCTGGGGAAAGGATCTGGGAGCAAGAAAAAGAGGAGGCCTCCAGGGGCCAGCTACCCAGCCACACAACCAGACACAGAATAAGAAGGAAGGAAGAGATATGCAGAAATAGAGAAACGCAAAAGCCCAGAGGCAAAAGATAGACTGGATAATGTAAGTTAAAAACTTGCTAGGAATAAGCCAAGCTAAGGCTGGGCAGTCATAAGAAATAATAAGTCTCCAGTGATTTATTTGGAAGCTGGTGGCTGGTCCCTTGAAGAGCCAAAGATTGAAAAACAACCAACTTCAACTTGTCATGTTGTCCTGTGTTAGAATATTTTAAATAACCTATCAACTCCAATTTCTACTGTCCATATGCCTATGAGGCAACCTGCCTTCTGGTGGCCACTCAAGAGCACTAGTCCAATAAGTTCATATTTATTTTCTTCTTCTTCTTCTTCTTCTTCTTCTTCTTCTTCTTCTTCTTCTTCTTCTTCTTCTTCTTCTTCTCCTCCTCCTCCTCCTCCTCCTCCTCCTCCTCCTCCTCCTCCTCCTGCTCCTCCTCTTCCTCCTCCTTTTTATTGTAGGAATTATTTATTGTCAATTGATTATATAAAGGATTAATATTTATTAAGGGGTTTGTGCAACTGGGTCATCAGTGGGGGCTAGCCAAGCCTCATCCAGGATCCTGAGACCCCAAAGCTATGCCTCTAGGTCTCTCTCAACGCCTGAATCCTACCACACCTCCTTCCTCCCCTTTCCCCCCCTTCCCTCTCTCCCTCCCTCTTTCTTTTTGAGACAAGATTTCTCTGTGTAACTTTGGAGTGTGTTTTGAAACTTGCTTTGTAAACCAGGCTGGCTTTGTATTTACAGAGATCTGTGTGCCTCTGCCTTCTGAGTGCTGGGATTAAAAATTTGTGCCACCACAGCTCAGCTCATTCTGTATTGTTTTGAGGGTGTCCAGGATACTTCTGACCAACAATCAAGGGAAGGTATTTCAAATCTGTGTATGGCTTTGTGAAACGTCCTAAGTATTAGAGTGTTAGTTAACTCACCGCCCTATCCCCCTCCTCAACCTTACTTTCTCATCCCTTTTCCTACTTAAAACGACTCTTCCTGTTATCACCTCAGACTAAGTGGATAGATAGATTATAATTTGTTTACTTACTCATCTACCAATTGACATTTCCATTGCCTAATTTTGTGCCTTTGAATAGGTACACTCCTATCAAAATACATTTCACAGTGCTGGTCAGACCTATATATTCAATATTTTCAGAGTGGTTTGCTATTTGTTGTAGCAGCACTTTCTTAATTGAAAGTAGACAGTGGGCATGTGAAAGATGGAATCATTGCTAGGATTGACAGAATCATTGCCTGCCTCTGGCTACTGGGGTCATATATCTTTCATGGATGTTGAAGTGTAGGTAAAGCATTTTCTATGGGAGGCATCAAAGGGCAGAATGTGTAAAAGAGCCTACTCTGTAGGCTGTCATTGTGTTGCTGTTTGTAATGGTGCCCAGTGCCAATACTTGTCATACCTATTGTCTTTATCTGTTTGTAATTATTGAATTGTGGTTTGTTCTGATATCCTGTGTCACTACTATTGGGGGGATTAAGTTGGCTTTTTTCTCATTGAAAATGGGGGATAATAACTGATAATTTTATTAGTTTTAAATGCAGTGATTGATGATGAAATATGAAGCCTTGTAGTTCAGGCTGCTGTCTTCATTTTAAATGTAGCTCTAGAATCTAAAGGTAAGTTCTAGGAACATACATCTTGTATATATCTATTACAGACTGTAAGAAGAAAAGTAACACTGATTGTGCTAAGTGTTCACAAAGTACTTGTGATGTGGAAACAAGTTTTTATAGTTGTTGCCTCATTTAAGTTCATAACAGCATAGAGAGGCATAGATTAAAAATGACATCACTATTTTAAATAAGAAATCTGAATGAGACTGAAAAATGTGAGCTAACTTCCACAGGTCACACAACTATTAAGCACTAGAGTAGGGAATAGTACCACTGGTCTACTCAAGAGTCTTCTTCAGCACTCTGCCATCCTAGCCATGACAGTTTTATAAACATTGTGAAAGCATGCCTAAGAAGTAAGTACAGGTTCGATTGACAATGTAGGAAGAAGACAATCCTTCAGCAAAATTCCAGGGGAATATATATTGATGATGGGGATTCTACTGGAATCTTCCACTCTTGTGAGCTGCTTTCTCATATCCTGTTGATGACATTTCCCAGTGTCCCTGGGTCTCAGCCACTGCACACACATGTTCTCAAATGGCAACTCATTTCCAGTATCCATCCCAGCTTCACGTTTGTCTCCTGGATGCCTTTTCCTAAGTGCTGCAGACCCTTCAGAGGAAGATTCATTCAGGAGAGTTAGAAGGTATGTCCTGCTTTTTGGTATGATAAAGTAGTATGTCAAAGCAATAAAAAGATGTTTAATCACATTTTATTTCAATTTTTAATAAATTCAAAATAAGAAACTTGTCTTAGCATTGGTGAATACTTCATCTTCTTTCACCAGCTTCCTTCAGGAGTTTTTATGAACCACAGTATCCAACATATTTTCCCCTAAATCTTGATCTCATAAATTCCAAGCTGTCCTTGAATTCACTACATAGTTAAGGATGATCTTAAACTTCTATCTTTCTGCCTCTACCTCTGAGTGCTGGAGTTATAGGTGTGTACCACAGTGCTTGATTTGTGAGGTGCTAAGAAATGAACCCGAGGCTTTGTGCATACTATCCAATGAGAGTACCAACTGAACAACATCCTCAGTCCCTCTCTTAAATTTGGATGATTTCTCTAATAAGCATTTTTCAACTGTATATCTACACTTTAGAAATCTCATAAAAGCCTTCTGTTATCCTTGGAAGCAAGGGACTGATCTTTGATTTGCAAAATTGATTCTACAAGGTAGCATGTTGTTATTCTATTTAGAGACTTGAAAGCATATTCAATGATTCAATTATATTTAATTTGTAATTAATTTCCTTCCAAGAAGCTAATGGTGCATAACTTGGTCGCTACTGTTCTGGATGAGCAAAGAGTGGAGCAAAATGGCTTCCTTAGAGAAAGCCCATCTTAGATAGAGTTCCTAGGATCGTAACTGTACAGTTTGGGATGACTTGCCTATCTTAAAATAAAATCTTTTTCTGAACTGTTCTCTGATCCATAGAGATGGGTGGCCAGTACCTGAGTACTGCTTGGCCCTGCCTATGGAGATAACTGGCCAGGGGCAGCAATTTGACTTGCGACCTGGTTATGTCAGCCCTGTTATGTCTCTGCTAAGGATTTGGGATTCTAACCTGAGAGGAAATGTAGATCCTGGTGGCAGTTCAGTCACTTGAGTGGCAGTTTTCAGGGATGAGTCTGGGAGCTCTAGCATCCCCATTTTCCAGAGCGGCCTGTTTCTGTTCTTCCAAAAGCCTGTTTTTCACCTCTTTCTTCAGTTTTACGAGATACTGCAGTGTTTCCGAAGGTTGTTCTGGATTTTTTGATGCCAAATTTACCCAGTTTAGAACTCAGAGCAACAAAGTCTTTACAAAATTTATTAATGCAAGTGATGAAGGCTGCATCCACTTGGTAGAAATTAATCACAATATTTAACTGTGTATGCATATGCCTGGGAGTTTGATTGAATGATTTAGTATTTACCAGATGCTTATTATTTCCATCATCATTATCATCATGAAAAACATTGTCATTATAATAGCTCCTATTTATGAACAACTTTCTTTGACTCAGCCACTGTATTAGGCACTTTGCATACAAAATTCCATTTGTTACACAATGACAGCAAATGGATAGTGTCTTTATCCCCATTTATCATTTGGGTATCTGAAACTCAGATGATTTCATGACCACTTCACGTCATACTTGGTGAAAGTGATGTGGCAATGATTTGAATGCTGGTCTGTCACATTCCACAGAAAGGTTAGATGTTTTTTCACTCTGTGTCACAGGACATAGAGACATAGAAGTGCTCATCCCCTCAGTGGTACTACAGCCCCCATTGATTGTTTTCTTCATGGTGAAGATCACAAGTCAGGCAGCTATGAAAAATCAGGGGCAATGGGTTCCCAAAAGGAAGATCTTATGCTAATATATTACCTTGAGACTAAAAACAAACCTGGTAGACTAGAAAAACAGGACATGGGTGTGTGCCACTGCAGAGGCCATGACTGATCGGGATGATTCAGGATACAGTAGGGGATGGAGTTTGTTATACACACAGAAGATTTGCCACTAAGAAATTCCAAGAATAGCAAATATGATGTGCGTTTTGTTATGAAACACCAAGAAATTACAAAATATAATGTGATTTTTGTTATGAAAGATGAAGTTTTGCTTCAGTTAGTGATATTGTAGCCATCAACCATCCAACAGAACAAATGGAAAACTTATAAGAAATGTTTAGACTCACTGTATTCAACACTTTGCATACAAAATAACATTTGACATACACATACAAAATAGCAAAATGATACCAAGAAGTCCAGAATTCTGGGGAAAAAAACATACACAAAAGTGACTTCTTCCCAGTCTCACTTTTCTTCCTTTTAAAGAACTTGCTGATGTGTGTGTTTGTGCATATGTGGGTGCCGTGCACACTGAGGCCAGAGGTGGATATCAAGTCTATTCCAACGTCATGTACCACCTTATGTTTTTATATGATGTCTCTCACTGAACCTGGGGCTTTCCAACTAGAATGACTGGCCAGTGAGCCCCAGGCAGCCAACCATCTGTTGGGTTGCAGACATGCACCTGGCTTTTATTGTGAGAGCTGGGATCTGGCCTTAGATCTTCTGTTTGTGAGGCAAGCACTTTACTGACCAAGTCATCTGTGTAACCCCACATTTACTAATTTCTAAATAATAAAGTACCAGAAGGCCAAAATGGGCCAATAGAAGACAATAGCTATAGAAGTTGATGAAATAAAACACATTTTAACACTGCCAAGAAGGCACATATTATAAAGTAATAGTAAATCCAGCAATATCTTTTTTGTTATACAGAATTTTATTTTATTATATAGAATAAAGTCTTTTTATCCATGTATCCCCTTGTTCCAACTGCTTTTCCCTTCCTGACCCCTCCCAATCAGCCTTCAGCCTCCCTCCTCCTCATCCTCCATCCCCTCTCCAGAAAGGGCAAGAGGTCCCAAGAAGGATCAGCTCAGCATCCACTCTAGGCAAGTCAGATTTCCTCATCCTAATTTCCAGACTGGGTTAGGTGTTTCTCTGGAGGGAATGGGCTCCAAGGTGCTAGTCCATGCACAGAAATATAGTCTGAACCCTCCCATGGAGGCTCCTCATACTACCCATGTCAGTGGACAGTTGTCTATCCTTGGAGGGCCTAGTTCCTTTTCCTGATTGTTCCCAGGTAGCTATTCTTGATTCATTGAGCTCTCCAGAGCTCTAGCCAGCCATCACTGTGAGAATTTTCCTCATAGTCCCTATTCCTTGCTCATAAAGAGTCTCCTTCCCCGCTATCAACTGGACCAGGGATTCAGCCCAGTGCTCAGCAATGTATCCCTGCCTCTACCTCTATTCGTTGTTGGATGTAAGTTCTGTGATGGCACTTAGGATGGTTATTCATTTGATTATAGGGGAATTCCTGTTTAGGTAACACCTTCATTATTGGTTGGAGACCTAGCCCAGGACATCCTGTGAGTCCAAGCAATATCTTAAAAGGATATGCTATAACCAAGTTGTCCCTGTGAGAAGCACATGAGGCTGGGTACTGCTCACACTTGAATAATGTAATAACAGCAAAAAGAGAAAAAGTGCAAGAATATTTTAATATATATAGAAAGGTATATGGTAGGATTAAGCACCTAATTCTCATGAAAACTATATCAAACTAGGACTATAAATAAAGATTATTGGTAAACAATATTCATTTTAAAAACAAACACAATAGTGAAGTGAGATGCTGGAAGATTTCCCTAAGACAAGCATGGGAATTAAGCCAGAGCTGCCCTCACCATAGCCATGTAGCATCAGATTTGAAATTCTGGTGGATGCAGAGCTGGGCTCCACATGGAGGAGTATGGAAAGATAATAGATTATTGTTCACAAAACAATAGCTATGCAAATTTAGCCAATCAATGTAGCAAAAGTACATTAGTGTAAAAATCAATTGCATTTCTACATATCAATTCCTCTCCATTTCACAAAGTTTCAGAAGGTTCTGACTAAAATCAATGCACTAACACAGAGGGCATAAACTAATATAAATTATATTTTCAAATAATAATATGACATAGAACAATTGGCAATTTTTATCCTAAAGTTAACGCCACCATCAATAAAATTACCTGGATTAGATTATGGGCTAAATTGTCAAAACTCTAAATTGTTAGATGAAAGCACAGAAAGGGATTTTGACTTATGTTGAACATTGTATAGCTATAGTATAAAAACCAAGAAAACACTGATAGATAGGGCTTTGTAAAATTTTTAATGAGTTGGTGTTTTGTCCTTTCTTTTTTGAGGTGAGTGAAAGCTCACAATTGTACTGTTTTTGTAACAAAGCCAGTTTAATTACTTAGTTACTAGCCAGTCTTCACTAGATCTGCCCTGGGCTCAGCACTCTAGGTCTCTGCACATTCTTCTTTGCACTTTTACCCGTTCAGTGGAAAACAGGCTCAGGCTGCCATCCCCCCAGCCCCTCAGCCCCTCACAGGCATTGTCATTCTTATATTGTCACTCTGTGAGGTTAGTGCTTCCCACATTTCTTATAGTATAACCAAAAGACTGTTTACCATGTTTTTAGAAGTAATATTGGTACAGAAAGCTAAAACTTGGGTTTTTAAAAGATATATTGGAAAATGAAAGACAGCAACAAAATAGGATATTTACAAATTACAATTAAGATATGATACAGCATCTGCACAAGTGTATATAAGAACTCTTAAAAATCAATGATGACAAAATCAGGCTCAGTAGTGGAGTACTTGATCTCTAGAATCACAGAACAAAATAAATAGAACCAAATAACTATATACAGTAGTGACAGAGAATTACCTAGAAAAGTAGACTCTCATTATCACTAAAAAGATGCAAATTTAAAGGCAAGAAAGGTATGAAATATTACTGGAACCACAAAGAAATTCCAATTCTTGCCCATTGAAGTGGCTGAAATACACAGATAATAAGTGCTTTGAAAAGTAAGGATAAGCCAGAAGTTCCACACATTACTTGTGGAGTTGTCAATGATACAGATGCTTTAGAAACCTGTTCAAAAAGACAGTTTTGAAGTTGTTATGTAACTCTGTAGTTCTACATATAGCCATTGAAATGAAGTCTTTGAGAGAAATGATACTGTATGCAAAGTATGTATGTGTATATGTCTTAGAAATACTATTTAGGAACTGAAGCTAGATGGAGTCAACCCAAACAATCCAAGCAGTATTTGGAGCCAGAAGCACTATCAACTTTGTAAGGGAATGGA
The DNA here is from genome assembly GCA_004025045.1 of Sigmodon hispidus. NCBI lineage: Eukaryota > Metazoa > Chordata > Mammalia > Rodentia > Cricetidae > Sigmodon > Sigmodon hispidus. The sequence goes on from PVIH01003883.1 coordinate 123,513, forward strand.
CAATTATTAGTACATGTGTGAAGGCATAGATTTACCATTGCAGAACTTTGTTTCAGAGAAGGAACTTTTGTTGACTGAGGGCAGGGCCCACGTCTGGGAATCTAGGAAAAGTCTCAGGAACGCCCTGACAGCCAATGGATTTAAAACTTAGGTTTGCACCAAAAGTTTAGCCAATAGTTTCCAAGAATTATTGTACCCTATACTCCTTTACCCAATCCTCAAATGCCACTTACATATATTTTCTTTAAAAACCATCTTACCCTTGAGCTTGGGACCAAATTCCTCTGGAACAAAAGGTTTCAGTCCAGGTTCGTTTGAACTGTCCAAAAGAATAAACTGACCCTATGTGTTTACATTGGAATCCAGCTCCCTGGTGGTCTTTGGGGGTCTCACAACACAGGTACAGCACTTGGTGTTAGGATTCTGCCCTAGCTCCTGAAGCCATACCTGGCCAGTGGCAATTGGCTTGGCATAGGGGAGCAGAGAGAGAAGAAGGGGAAGGGGCGGGAGCTCTTGTGAGCCCTTTCTTTAAAAAGGGTGGATGGGCCCATGTTTGCATCACCACACCCAGGGGAATGATTGACACTGTTACATGCAAGCTTTGGAAATCCTTACATTCCACCCTTTGATATATATATATATAAACTGGATTTATGGTCGGGAATGGGTCGTCGTGGTCTTGTCTACTTCCTGCTGACACAAGGACGGAGAGGTCTTCAGCTCATCTTGCTGGCAGAATGAAGGATTTAGATTATAGGGCCGTGAAGTTTGTTTCCTGGAGCTTGAAAAAAAATATGGGTTAGTGATAGAGCTTTGGGAGTGACTAAGGGAAAAGGAGTTTAGAAGTAAACTTTGAGTTAGCTGGGTGTGTGAATGGTTCCTTTCTTCTGCTAAGGGATTCTATTGTCTGCTGCCTGCATGTTAAGGTCTGCGGATCCTTGCTAGGTCTGGGAGAGGGAAAGGATTAAAGTGTCCTGTATTTTGCCTACCTGGAGTCCTGCAGGGGGGTGGGGAATGGTCTTTGTTTTACTTGCAATGCATTCTTGGGGAGTGGCTGCTTTAACTGCAGAGTTGAATGATCCTTTGTTTACCTGGGTTTCCAAGCAGACTGCCTGGGGCCCTTTGTTTATCACCTTGGCTTCTGCTCTGGCTGGCTGCAAAGGAAGCTTGGAGCTGGTTTTTTAAGATTTTGGGTCTCTTGTCTGCCTATTTTGAGGAGGGGGGATAAAAGGTTTAAGATTAGACAAATGAATCCAATGTGGAAAGCCTTCAAGTTTAGCGGCTGTAGGGGTTGTCAGAATTACTCTATATGGTCCCGTCTACTTTGGAGTGAGGAGAGAAGGCAGGTGATAAAGGAGGGGAGGAAGCAGATTGTCAGGAAGGTAGAACTTACAGGCTGATTGGACAGTAAAAGGAGCAGAGGAACAGTTGGAGCAGCTGGTGATGCTGGGTTTAGGCAAATGTGATCACTAAATGAAATGAAAGCTCCCACTTTTGCTAAGAAATCTCTTTCCATCAAAGCTGTTGGACAACTTGGCATAACTAAAAATGACTGAGTAATAGAAATTCCTCTAAAATGCAATTAAGCAGTGTTGTCTGATTAGGTCGCATGGATTTGTCTCCTACCCCGACAATTGTAAGGCCTGAAAAAAGGGTGCACCCCAATACTCCTGCAGAACTGAGAACGCAGCTCTAGTGTCTACCAGAAAAGAAATGGTCTGGCCAGAAACCTCAATATCCACCCGAGGCTCTCTCTGCGTACTAAGAGGGCCTGGGCACTATCATTCATCCTCGGCCAGTCCCAGGACATTATGTACCTCATCCAAGCTTGCTGTGTCCCCACCCTTTGATGCAGGGCCACAGCTGCCTGGCCAGTGGTGTCCATAACACTTAGGACAGGACCTGGATGGCCTTCCTGGATCTGGGCATGAGTGACAGTAATGGCAGCGGCCACAGCGGAAACAAGCACCGGAGTGCTTTTCTGAGTGCTTTTGTCTGCTCACCCTGGGTTGTGGTGGTGGAGGGGCTGGCCTGATCGCTGCCGAATTCTCTCATCTCTCCGGTGGTACACCTTGAATGCAAGCGCCAAAATGTCTGCTTGTGGAGTTAATGGGCCCCTCTCAAGATATCTAAGCTTGGCCTTTATGTCCCGGTAGCTTTGATTAAAGAAATGGATCATAAAAAGCTGACTGTTCTCTCTGGATCTAAATTCGTGAACTGCAAGAGCACATTTATAAGGCGCTCTAGAAACTGGGATGGATTTTTCTGTTTATCTTGAATCACCTTCTGCATTTTCTCAAAATTGACCGGCTTCAGGGCAGCCCTTCGCAAACCCACCAGCAAGCAGGTCACAAAATTATCCCTGGCTACAATTCCCCTTTGTGTATTATAATCCCAATGTGGATCTGCATCTGGAACTGCCTCAACTCCTGGGGGTGTGCTAAATTTGTTTGATGAACCTCATCTGCATGTAGTCTGGCCTGCTCCCAAACTCGCCTGTGCTCCTCAGGTAGAAGATTATTGGTTAAAATTGTATATACATCATGAAAGGTGAGGTCATAGGATTGGGTTAAGTACTGAAATTCTTTTATAAAGGCAGTAGAATTTGAACTGTAAGAGCCTAACTTCTTTGCAACCTGGGAGAGTTCAGACAAAGGAAAGGGAGTATACACTTTAACTATCCCATCCACGCCCACTACTTCCTGAAGAGGTAGAATTGCATCAGCATCTTTAGAGGCTCGAGAGCAAGAGCGGGTGATAGGTGGAGAGGAAGGGGCAGTAGGAGTGCGTTGATGTCTAAAGGGTGGAGGGTCATTTGCAGGATCCAGTGGAAGATGAGAATCATTCAGGGTCTGAGGAAGTGGCAAAAAGCAGGTGGGCAGGAGAACAAGAACTTAGGTTGGAAGGCTTAGAACTTAAGTAAGAGAAAGTTTGTATATAGGGGAATTCTTTTAACTCTTTCAATCCGCCTGGTCGCTGGCAATAATTAGATAATCCCCGTAAAATATCGGGATCCAGGGTGCTATTAGGTGGACACTTTAGATTATTGTCTAGGGAATATCCAGGCCATTTCTTTGTACAATAAAAGATCAGCTTGGTAGTATCTAGATAGGGCATAAGACTAAGAGGTCTCAACGCCTCTAGCACGTACCTTAAGGGTGAAGATGGAGGTATGGATTTTGCTGGCTTATTTCCCATGCCGAAACTTAAGGGGAATATGGAACCAGCAAGTGAGAGTCATCACCCCTGCAAACTGAATCCACAAGGAAACAGGCCCACAGTGGACTAGCTTGTCAGCAGACACGTGTAGGCCGCTCAGACAGTGCCTCAACTCAACCACACATATCTCTAAAGCCCCCTCAGGCAGAAGAGAGAGCGCCAGGACATTATACACACACACAGCCAGATAAAGTGGACATGTCAGTCCCCAAAATCACGCGCCCGCAACTTGTTCCTGGCGTTGCTGGCAAAAAAAAAAAAAAAAAAAAAAAAAAAAGCCCATGAAAGGTGCTAGTATAATTCCAACAGGGGCAGGTCCCTGGACAAAACTGTAGTACAGGGAAAAAAAGGCAGCAGTGTTTGCCAACAAAAAGGAACTGTTAGAGTCGGCGCGCCAAAACAGAGAGCTTCACTCCGATATCGGGTCACACAGAAGCTTTATTAAGCACGAGCTCGCGGGTCACCAGCAGGAGATGAGGCTAGTGACCCCGAGTCTAAGGCTCGCAGGACTTTTATGGGGCAGTTCTACGAGGGCGGGGGAACAGGGTCTTCTAGAGTGCAGCCACCTGGCCGGGCCAGATGTCTGGGTGGGTAAATGAATTCCAAGTTACATTAGACATCAGGTATTTTAAGCACAATGGGCTAACTTCCTGACTATAGGGCGTGGGAGCAGGGTGCAACATTTTTCTACAATTAGCAGAGCTGGTGGGGAGGGGAAGTCTCCTTTGTTTCTCTTACAATGGCCTTTCTTTAAACTTTATTTATTTATTATTTATTTATTTATTTGCCTTGGTGTTTGCCTGGAACTGGAACTACAGACAGTTGTTAGCTGCCATGTGGGTGCTGGGAATCGAACCTGGGTCCTCTGGAAGAGCAGACGGTGCTCTTAACCGCTGAGCCATCTCTCCAGCCCCTACAATGGCCTTTCAGAACAAATGACGACCAAATGAAGAACGGGAAGCTGATCCTCCGTGAAAGTAGTTCACGGTTTTACTGACCGAGGGGGATACTCACCAATCAACGCTGGTGGTGTGCGAGTACAGTCCGCAACCAAGCAGATGGAAGGTGGTCTCCGATGGACGGTCGAACAGGGGTCCCCAGCACCTATGTGCGCTTAGGGCTGGGGGGGGCCTGACGAGCATGGCACCAATGTTAATTTTTTGCACATGGCACGTGAATGGAATCTCAACACCGGGAGTACCACACTAGAGTTTATTAAAGCGGCAGGCAGAGATAGGGGCAGAAGGGAGCAGAGAGAGAAGGGGAAGGGGCGGGAGCTCATGTGAGCCCTTTCTTTAAAAAGGGTAGGTGGGCCCATGTTTGCATCACCACACCCAGGGGCATGATTGACACTGTTACATGCAAGCTTTGGAAATCCTTACACTGGCCATGTTCTTAGTTCTGAAGGCAAGCTTCATTTAAGAAGAATTCCCACCATCCACTCTTCTCTTTTTGTCTTTCCTTCTCCCCACCCTCCCAGAGGGTGCACTCCTCAACCCCGAACCCCCCTCCTCCTAATTCCCTCCCTCTCCCTTCCTCTCTTTCTCTATCCATTTATCTCTTCCCCCTCTCTCCATAATAATAAAGTCCCCACGTGGACCAGTCTAAATGTCTCTCATCGTGCTGCCTTTCACTCCACTCACATGGGCATGGGCTCCCATCCATCACCATCTGCTGCCACACAGCCATGACATAATGTTGGTTATGAACTCCACAGGGACTCTCCCAACCCCCACCCCTGCTCGTAGACTCCACTAGGACTCCCTGGAAGACCCTTCAATCAGTGAGCAACACCCTCCAAGGGTTCTCATTTGCATCCAATAATCATTTCACCCCCCCTTTACCCCCCCCCACTCACTGAGGTCCAGCTCAGAATCCAGATCCCTCTTAGCCGTTGTCTCCTCAGGCAGTACTCTAGAACCCTATCTTAAGACAAGTGTTTTGTTTGACAGACTGCATCATGTTGACACTGTTCCTGCTTTACTTAGGTGGCAACTCAGATTTTAGCAGCAGATCCCACCCTGGGCCTCGGTAATTGGGAACAAGCCAGCAAAAAAATCTCACCTCACTCAGCTCACATTAGGCCCTGCCCCCACTAACTGCCTGCTCAGCAGCTGCCAGAGCTCAGGGACAGACCACACTTTCTTGCTAAGGCTGAGGGACTGGTCCACCTTTGCTCTTCCTACCCACCCACTGCTACTGTCCAGTGTAGCTGCAGGGACCTGCAGCAGCCAGTCTTTCATGCTGAGAAAACCGAGGCTTAATGTCGAGCTGTGGAACTGCCTCTGGGTTCTTTGCTTCTTGTCTGCCAGCTTTCCTGTATCTCAGTTCTTTACTGATTTTAAATGCTTCTGATCCTGCGTTTGTTTACACTGATGTCAGGTTATTGCCTAAACTCCCCTGCCTTTGATCAGCCTCTCACCTTATTAAAGCCCTGATTATGACGACCTCTTTAAGTGTGAAGCAGCTACAGACAACACAGGCCCTTGCCCCTGAGACAAGTTGAAAGGCCAGGTCAAAGAAAACTACGTAGACCCACAGTCGCCAACTAATAATAGATTTAGCCTGTTAGAGAACACAGGTTTGGTAGTCATTCATAGCTAATAGTTCTCAAATGCCCAGAGATCTACAGAATATGGCATTTAAAATGTTCAATTTAAAGACTTGTGACAGATAGACATGTCAGCTCCTGACAGACAGGCATACTGTACCTCCGAGGAGATCAATGGGCAAAGAAGAGCCTCCATCTAGAACTTGCTCCAAGATGGCAATACCAGCCATTGTACAAAAACTGCCTCTTGCTACAACTGCTGTCAAGGCCTCCTTCAGATAGTGGACAACAGGATTTTGGGGAATTCATGGTGCACTCTTCCCTAGATAAGGTATGCTGTTTATCCTCATGAGATCTTCAGAGGCCCAGCAACAGAAGACAACCCAAGACAGACTTGTTCTGATACCTCAATGACCTTGGAGGCCTAGATGTTCAGATAGCCAGCAGGCAAATTCTCTGTCACTTTCAAATTACATAATTTAGATTATGTAATTTTGATTATATAATTTATCCTTCTGAGATCTCTACATAAAAGCCACAGTTCCCATTCTCTTAGAGCTGATAGGCACAGTTTACCTTGCACCAAAATGTAACATTGGAGAGGGTATAAAAGCCTCCCTCTTCTTCCTCCTCTCACTCAACCACTTCTGTTCAGTAAATATTTTTTGGTTACAGATTTAAAGATGTGTTTCATTGGGATGAAACCCCATGGAAAGACGTTCATACCTTCTAACTCAGAGCCATAGCTTGCTATGACACACCAAACTGTAAATCCATTCCAGCTATTTTTCAGATATTTTCAGCTTCCTACACAGGCCCAAGCTTCCTGTCAGACAACAGGACTCTTAGAACACAGCATCCTTCAATCTAGTCTGCCAACAAGACCAGTTTCTGAGACCTCACTGCTGCTCCCACCTCTTCAGACTCAAGCAGGTACCCACTCAGCAACTGGAACCTGGTTTTCCGGATATCTCAATCAAGGGCACATCTGCTCTTAGGCCTCCTTCATTCTTCCTGGCCTTTTCTTTATCATCAGGGCACTTTTCCATTCCATTCCTTCTGCCAGTTATCACTCTGTCCATGGCTAACCCTGTTCAGAGGGCCGCTGTTAATAATCTGCTTTGTTTTTTCTCCTAGCATCCTGCCTTCTGAGCTCCTCTAAGACACAGATACCTGAGGTCTCCAAGATGATAGCAGCTTCACTCCTACCTCTCGCTGGATCCAGTTCCCCCCACTTCGTTCCAAATCCCCAAGAAGCAGCTTAAAGAGCAGACAATTCTGCATCTTCATTCCCCCTCCTCAGTTTCTCATCAATAACTCACCTTTTTATAAAATCAAAAATTGAGGGATATTAGGCTTCTGTCTTAGCCCCTGAAGCCACACGTGGCCAATGGCAGTTAGCCTGGCCCCGCCCTGAGTTCTGAGGTCAAGCTCCATTTAAGAAGGATTCCCACCATCTACCCTTCCTTCCCCTTTTGTCTTTCCTTCTCCTCACCTGCTAGAGGGCGTACTCCTCAGCCTCCACCCTCTCCCCTTTCCTCCTCCTCCTCCCTCTCTCTCTCTTTCTCTCCCCATCTCTCTCTCTTCTCTCTCTCCATAATAATGGTTTCTCCCAGTGGGCCCAGGCTAAGTGTCTCTTCTACCAGGTTCCCTCCACCCCACCCACATAGGGCATGGGAACCCTATCCATTGTCATCCACTGCCACACAGGGTATATGTGCTATCACGACATAACTGATGGAAACATTACATAGAGGGAAAGACTCTGCACATGAGATCCTATATTATTTGATTTTTATGAAATTTCTGGAAAAGGCCAAACCATAGAGATCCAAATCTATTATTGTGTGCTGTGGGAATAGGGCCTAGTTGCAAAGGATATGCTGTAATATTGTGGGTTGACAGATGTCTTTTAAAGCGAAGTCATGATAGTTGTTTATTGTGTAGATTTCCTGAGTTTATCAAACTGCTGATTTGGGTGGATGAGGTCCATGGCATGCAAATTTTCTATGAATAATATTGTTTAAGAAGTCATTGACTTATGTACAAAATGGTTCAAACTCAGGACTTGGTAAGGTGAGGTTATCTGGGAAAATCAAGAGTATTAGCTTGTTAGGTGATCAGAGTTTGCTAGAATCTCGTAGTGATGATTGGAACCCAACTCATGAGTACATCGAAGAGCTTTCAACTGTGTACATTTTAAATAAGTAAATTGGAAAATATGTAAATTAAAACTTACAACTACTTTTGTAAACTAGCAAAAAGATAAAAGCATTAAAATGCAAAGATTTTTTGTTTATTTGTTTTGTAACAAAGCACTGTCAACTGAGGAAAAAAGACAGCCTTTGGAATAGATGCTGGATACAGTATGTCTGACAAAGGCACAGTAGCCAGAAGATTTAGTATCTTTTCCAAAATTATTTAAAACAGGAGAGACCCACAGTAAATTGTTCAGTGCATTTGAATAAGTGCTTCACATTTGGGGGACTTCCATATGGCTAATAAGCAGATCAGTTTTCCTGTAGCTAGTGATTATTAAAATGCTAAGAAACAGGCCCTGTGATAGTACTCCAGAATGTGCTAAAATGAGAAAAGACCAATAACACTAAGTGCTGGCAAGGATGTGAAGCAAGTGGAATTGTCTGTATTGCTTCAGGGTGGAAAATGAGTATAGTCGCAATATAAAACTGCTTGGCAATCTTTAATGATGATGGCTGCTGCTTATAAACACAGCTATACTAGATGTGGGCCCAGAGGTGCCTGGCTTTCCACTGTCTCATCATGTTTAACAGTCCTCAAGTGGAACTCAGTCTGAATGGTTATCAACAGCACACTGTGTCAATAAAACAGCATCTTCCCACAGTAAAATATTTATATAGCAACAAAATGATCCAACTCCATTTGCAACAATGAGGCTGAGTCTAACAGAAAGTGGGCAAGAAAGTATTTACTATGTGATTTCACTCACTTGGAATACGAACTGTGCAAACTGTTCTATTTGCAACAGTGAGGTTGAGTCTGATTAACAGAAAGTAAGCTAAAAAGTATTTACTATATGATTTCACTCACTTGGAATACGAACTGTGCAAAATGAATCCACATTAGTAGAGAGCAAGTTGGGGTTATTTTGGCACCAAGTAGGAAGGAATTAGATCTAGAGGAGACAGAACATAAAATTTAGGGGTGTGCTTTTTTATTTGGGTTGTCATTACATGATTGTGGCACTCTAAACGTTAAATAAATATATAAAAGTTACCTTTCAGCAGGTTTCCAGTTTTGTTTGAAGATGGATCGGAAATGTCCAACTTAGAAAATTTAGGACATTTTTAGTTACACAAGGGGATATTCACCTGGGATCCAGAGAGCTACGGTGTGTAGGAAGGAGTCTACACATGCTCTAGAGACTGATTCTCTGTGGGAATGTTATTGATTGTTCAGTGTGTTCCCTTTCACCAAAGGATATTTAGAATGTGACTTGGTTTTGAGATATTGTCATTGTAGCTGTAACTAGTTAGGCCACAGCAGGATGGATTCTTAATGCAAAAACCACAGCTCTTACACTCAAAGAAGTATGAGGGTGTTTCAGAGCTAAATATCAGTGACTGTGGCTTGAGAATGCAGATTCAAGTTGCTCCAGTGTTGTGCTCTATTGTGTGACAGTTGCACTGCTGAGAACACAGGTGGGGATCACAAGCAAAGGGAAGTTCTGCTGAAAGCTTCAGATGGCCCTGGAGGAGTTGGAAGGGTGGAAGCTAGGGCTCTGCTGTCCCCTTCCAACAGAGGTGAACAAAAATGACTGTCTAGAGGGCTAAATTAGTCCAGGATAGTTTGGCACTAGACCTTCAGCATTCCAACCTCTGCCTGCTTTGTGAGTAGGGAGAAAATAGAGGTGGAACACAGTGGGAAAAATTCCACATGACAGCAGAGGAAATGAGTGTGTTAGCACAAGTCCAGAGAGTACCAGCCACCAACAGCAGCAAACACATGGAAGATGTGTGAGGAAGGAATCCACCAGAGATCTCAGAGGAAGAAACAGCTGGGAAGGATGTTTTACTAACTGAACTGGCCAAGCCAAACTATATATGGACCATCCATGCCAAATCCTAAATGTTAGTTACACCGAGATGATGCTCTTTAGCTCATGGCAGAATGTAATGCACCAAGAATAGAGCCTTTTGAGAGAGCAGTTTGTTCTTTGTTCTGCATTCAGCCAAGAATTCACCTAAATCTCCTTGACAAATGAGGACGACATCTTAAAACATTTCAGAGACGAGCATACAATCACTTTGAATTATTGGAAGAGCAACAGCAGCAGGGGCAGGCTGGTGAGAGCAGTTAACATGTCCCTTCCTGTTTTCTCCTACTTGTGGGCACAGCTGGAAGCAGAACCCTGGAGGCACAACCTCCTTATTTTATTGAGCTTTGGGAGAGCTGAACAAGGAATCAGGGTCATTGCGAATTAACTCTATTTCGCTCCCTGCCTCACAGTTCTGATATTCACTAGGGTTTGCATTCTTTTCATGTCTCTGGGCAGTTGGGGGCAGATCTTTATCAGAGCTTTTTTCCAGGACCTCTTGAAACAGAGGCAAGCTGGTGAGGAGGCAGCAGAGTTTTAGAGCGTGTGTGTGTGTGTGTGTGTGTGTGTGTGTGTGTGTGTGTGTGTGTGTGTCTGTCTGTCTGTCTGTCTGTCTGTCTGTTTGCCTGTCCGTCCGTCCGTCCGTCTGTCTGTCTGTCTGTCTGTCCGTCTATCCTTCCCTTCCTGTCTGTAGTGGGTAGCACTCTGATGAGGACAGCCTTCTCTGTTCTCTGCAGACTGCTTAGATGGCATGCTTGTGAACCAAGCATGGCTTTCCTTCATGCTGTGACAGCGAGGGGAAAAGCCCAGTATTCCATCACTTTTAAAGCCACATCAGCTTTGTCAGCTCCCTAAGAAAAGTGTAGTCTAATCAAGCACCTTAAATAGTCAATATGATTGGGCAAAAATGAACGGAGTTTGTAAACTTCTATACTAAATTCTACCTTCAAGTCTTGGGCATAAATTTCATAAAATTACATGTAAATGTAGTCATTACTACATTATGATATTGAACATTTTATTTCTGGGTAATTTTTTCTTTTGCACAAAAGTTATTTCACTTATTAAAATTGATTTTCTTTTTAAAAAATATTGTTCTAAGTTTAGTTTCATCTCTGCATTTTGCTTAGTACATTCTAATAACACTTTAAAAGGCTTATAAAAGTATTGCAGGATGCTCTAGTAAGTCTGAGGCCAAAAGGGAGAAGGGCAGATGTGGTGTTACTGGAGATGCTGTGTTACCTGCAGGGGTCCCAAACTGCAGTGAACAGACCTCAGAATGACAGATAGGATGCCTTCATGTGCTTTCACCTGAAGATCATAGATCTTACTTCGTAATAGTCTTGGGTAAAGCACCAGCTAAATAGTGCTGTAGCCAAAATAGAGCCTGATTAAAAAGCTCCAGAACTTACAAATCAGTCAGCTTATCCTTTGTAGTATGCACATTTTGTGTATTCTTTCTAATGTTTATTTAATTTTTAGCCCAATGTAAATGCATTTAAGAAAAAAATACTTTAGGAGTTTTCTAATAATTTTTATTAACAATTTTGTTTTAAATTATTTTATTTATTTGTATAACATACCATAATTTTGGTGGGCATATACCATTTTGCATATTTAAATTTGATTTGTGGGAAGTTATATTACTTTTCTTTCTATGGATATGGCCTCATGTATCCTGAAGGGCAAATAAAATCACTCTTTGTCATTGTGTAAGTCTTTGTTTCTGTGCTTTTAGGGCTTAGATAAGGAGAAATTGATGATCTTCTCTTTGGCTCTTTGACTGTTGAAACAATGGTCCCCAAGAAATTAGAGTTTCCCCAGGGATCTGATGCTGGGCAAAGAAAAAAACTGAGGGAGGCCCAGTGCCAGCCAGAGAGGACCTTGTTTCCTGGAAAGAGACTTTACACAATTCTGACAATCTGTCACGTGACCTTGTGGGGGAAACTGGAGCTCAGACAAGGACTTGCCAGTGACAGATGGGACTGTACCTTGCTGGTGCGATCTTAGCTCTTCACACTTGAGGCTTCATACATAATTATGTGAGGACTGTGGAGCTGGAGGGACCATTGTCCTTGTCACCCATCTCATTGTTACCATGCTGAATAAACCTTCTTATTCTGCTTTTTCCTGATAATTTGTCCCTTTAATCACGTGATTGAAGACCAGTGGCCTCACCTGGCTTGTCAGGGCTGCAGGAGCACAGGTGGCTACCCTGACGGCTCCTGAAGCCCTCACACCATCAGCTACAGGAGCTGGGACCGAAGCTGCAGCACCTACACAATTAACGAAGCAGAGAAAGGCAAATTTGGATTTTTTTTAATCCTAACTTTTACTATTTATGAGGAAAAATAACCTCACTCTGTATTTTCCTCTCACTAGCCTAGTAAGCAGCTAGATACTTGGGTTTTAAAAACTTTCTTGGAAAAGCCACAGAGGCTGTCACGTTCTCAATGCTTTCTTTGGATGCATTGCTTTGCACACACTGTTCATTCATTTGTTTAGCTCCCATAAGTCCCTGGGCAGAATTGCTCAGCAATAAGGTGGTAGAGGTCAGCCTTTACCACTGAATGGAATCTCAACACTTGTCGCGCACCAACTTTGGTGACTAAAAACATCTTCCTAAAACCCACCATGCCTTACCTTCCTTGTATGTAAAAAAGAAAATTTTAATACATCCTAGAGTTTGGGGAAGTATAATTACTTGTTAAAAATGTGTTTGGTGTACCAGGAACATAATATAAAGTGATCTAAAGATGGCTAACTAGCTGTCTCACCTGTGCCCAGGGTGACTTTCATCTCTGCTACAAAGATATGAAAGAATATGTTAAAGATAACATACATGGGCAATGGAAATGGCCGTGGAATAAAGTGCCTGACAAACAAACCATCTGAGGAACTGAATTCAGGTCCACAGAACTCACATGAAGGTGCATGTGGCACATGTGGCACTACACATCTGTACTCCATCTCCTAAAAGGAGTGAGTACCAGACTCGGGAGAATCTCTAAAAGCTGTCAGCACAGGCAGCATGGAGTATACAGCTTTGAGCAATAAGACATTGTCATGTCTCCAACAAGAAGGAAGGTGTGAACTAACATTCATGGTTGCCCTGCTATCCACACAAGACACATACGATGCCCATGGTCACTAATCATTCGTATATATGAAGATTTTATAACTATATGCACATATTAAAAGTATAGCTTTCAAAATCCATATTTAGAGAATTCCATTTAAAGAAACTCAGCAGGTTTACAGCTTTCTTTGGCTATAACTATACTACTTCTCATTGTTAATAAATTATGTTAAAAATAATTTTTAAAATTAAAATTTTATTATGAAGAACTTGCAGTATATACATTTTGATTCTATGCAGTTAGAATAGTCATTCTGAAGCTATGGAGATTCACACTGGCTTTTATACTATCATCATCTAGTCTATTTCTTTGTACTTATCTACCACTAGACCCCAGAAAATTAACAACAGAGTTAAAATTAGAAACCTATTTGGCTTTATATTCTCTTTCATGGCTGCTTCTTGACTGGCATCCAGCCTTTCCTCATCACCTAATATTTACCTCTTCTTGCTCTCCTTTATACATGCACACTATTCCTATATGCACATTTGTTTCCATGTGTATATATTATAGACTGAGGGTACAAACATTTCTAGTGGTATTACAGTTCCTAACATCAAATTATACTACAGAGCTATAGTAATAAAGACAGCTTGCTATGGGCATAAAAATAGACAGGTGGACTATTAGTGGACTTGCAAATGAAATTAAACTTTGCCCATTTCTTTTTTGTCAGAGTTTTGTGAAAGAATGCAAAAGTGCACATTGGAAAAAAGATAATCTGTTCAACAAATTGTGCTGGGAAAACTGTGGATCTGGCTGCAGAAGAAGAAAATTAGTACAAAAATACATTTAAAATGGATCAAAGACCTTAATTTAAAACCAGAAACATTGGAACTTCCAGAAGAATAAGAGAACATTTTTTAAGGCATTGATATGGGCAAGAACTTTCTGAATAGAACCTCAATAGTGCAGGAATCAGACCCAAGTATCAACAGATAGACTGCATGAAAACAAGTCTCTGAACAGAAAATGAAATTATTCAGAATTTCCAAAGAATTATAGAAATTAACTTTCAAAGAAACAAACTGCTGTGATGTGATCGAGTTACTAATGAGAGACTGCAGAGAGAGAGAGCAAAGGAGAGCATTTTGAGCTTTTATGAGCATTATTACTGGTGTACAGTCAGGTCTTTGTGGTGTGTGAAACTCGGCTTCCAGGGTGATGTAATGAGAATATTACTGGAGAAAGGGAGAACATGGTGCCACCTAGACAATATTAGTCTGTGAAACAACTGGGCCAGATGTTACCTAGACTTCTGGATTTGGGCTGAGTGCTGAGGATGGGATGGAAGGGTCAGATATTGTTGGATTTGTAGAAATGGTATCTATCAGTTCCCTGTGCGACATTCTTAGATGTCACAGGGAGAATGGACCCTGTGAAGCAAAAGTAAAGTGGTGTTTCAAAGAGAAATGTACTGCAGAGTGTGAGCAACTAATATCTAATCTATTGTTTATCCCACTGAGGTTTTCTGCCTCTCTAGTTAGAGCGATGGGTGAACAAAAATTAATTAGAAGCTGGAATCTGATTTTAAGATGGGATGTCAGACACATATATCAAGCTGTTAGGTTAGCTGTAAAGCATAACCTGGGATTTATATATTTAGAAGTTATAATAAATCTGTCTGTCACGAAAATCAGATTACCCAGTGTTGCATGCTAATGACTCTTCTCTCACGGAACCCTGCTCTCCCCAACAACTGCCCATGGCGCTGCTGCTGCATTCCCACTTGCTGCCTGCCTCACCCCACTTAGCGCAGTGCCTACTGCTCATATTAATGAGCTTCTGGAACTTTGCAGAGGCGATTCCCTCTAGACTATAGTGCTGACCTCCTATGGCCTTTATGGACTTTCTTTGCTCAACATTAATCACTCAACACAATTATTTCAAATGTATTTTTGGGTGCTTTTCTATATGCTAGGCTGTTCATAAAGCAGTAGTGGCTGTTCTGAGGGCAGCAGCAGAGTGGTGTGGCTCCACTTTACCTGAGAACAGTAAAGTGTAGACTATAAGGAACCCAGACGGAAGTTTCTAGAAAGCTTCCTCTAGGCCTATGTCCTTGTCCTCTTTGCTGTTATCACCCCTGTGCCTTCCCCCTCCCTCCCTGTTTTCTTCCTCCTATACTTTTTTTCTTTCCTTTACATTTTTTGGGATAGGTCAGGTTGGCCTGAAACATACGATCCTGTTCCTCAGTCTCATGTGCTGGCATCACATGCAAGGCCACCATGTTTGGCAGGGCATTATTGGACTGTGTGTTGGGATCTGGCCTGATGGAGGGGGGTGAGGTGTGATGAGCCAAATGAAGGAGTTAGAAAGCCATGGACTCAGGGCAGACGACAAGTACTGCGAAGGAGAACTGTGCTGTGGAGACTCATCCCACCGTTGGCACACCCTGTCAGGTTGGCACACCCTGTCAGGTTGGCATACCTTATCAGGTTGCTGGATTTCTTTCACCATGATGGTCCAGCTTTCTTATGTTCAGCTGACAGGATCCAGAAACTGTACAATATAACTTCTGTGACTATTGTTTTTACCTTTCACCTTCTCATCTTTCCTTGCACTGCAGGGAAGGTATGTTTCTCAGATGTTCCATGGACTTCTATGCTTATGTACTTGTGTCTACCATGGCCCACTGACCTGCAGCCCATTTCTAACTTGACCATATCACATAGACTTGACCAGGCCCATTTGAATTCTCTGGGCGACTTTCTTCGATTTACCCCAGGAGGCAATTGTCCTCCCTTCCACCTGTCTTTGCTTTTCCTTCCATTACACAGATGCATTTTAGTTCTAGGCTGTGTTCCAGATGTGTGATAGTGACCCACCACCCAAAGGACCCAACATCATGGATTTGTCAGGGAAATGTGTATGTTAGCCTCATTTGTCCTGCCTGAAAATTGGTTACCATTTACACATTTGTCTTCTTGATTTACCTTTTAGAAATGAATTTTTTTTATTTGCCAAATAAATGATTTTGAGTGAAATCAAGAAGGGGATAATCAAAATATGCACTTTGAGTATTTGCAGAGGTGCAAGTGGAGAAAAAGTAGTGATTCTGTAGTCATTGTTTGCCAGTTCAAATCCTAGCTTTGCCCCTTATCACTTGTGTGGTCTTAGATTACTGGTCTTTAATTACCGAGCCCAACGCTGTTTTATTTTTGGGTTTTTGCCTCATGGTGTTACGGATATTAGAAACAACATACACAGGACACCTCTGTCTGCGTTCGGGTATGTTAATCACTCAGGAAGAAATCCGTTTTTCATGCACTACATTATTCAAGGGTCTATACATATGACAACAGGGTGGAATCACTACCTGCCTGTCCTTAGAGACATGGCAGTTGACGAACTGCACCACCTGTAACCTGTCCTTGTTTCTTTTCTTTTGCTATAGCAAAAAACTGACCAGAGCAACTTGGCAAAGAGAAGGTTTGTTTCATCTTATATGTCCAAGGGAAAGTCCACTGTTGACGGAAGCCAAGGCAAGAATGTAGAGGCAAACACTGAACAGAGATCATGGAGGATTGCTACTTAATGGTTTGCTTTCCATGGGTTTATCAGCTTGATTTCTGAAAAGCCAGGTCCCCTCCTTCAGCAGTGAAAAGTCCCACCATAGAATCTCCCTGACTTCATCAATCCTTAATTAAGAAAATGCCTCCACTGACATGCCCACGGGCCAATAGGAGGGAAGTAATACTCTAGTTTATGCCCAGTTGGGGAAAGTAATCAGCACCTGCCCATTCAATACCCACCACCTTTGTCCTGAGCCCTGTGATGCACATCCTGAGAAGACCTTCGTTTTCCTTTCCTCGGGTTCTGAGAAGCACACCCAGGTTCTTCTCACAGCCACTCCCAGCTTCATCCTGTCTTTCTGAGACCTCAACTGAATTTCTTCCAGTGCTGTCTGCCAGCACTGATTAATTCTTTACATATTAAAAAGAATTTAAGGGTCTCTCTTCCTCATAGCTTAGGTCTGTCTCCTTCATAGCAGATTATTAGTTGGTCTGATGTGGGAAGAGCAGATGTTGCTTCAATCTCAGCATTGTCTCTTGTGGCTGCATAACTTATGCTATGGTTGGGTTTCCTCTCTAACAGTTGTATCAGTACCAACTTAGAGGGTACCAGTGAAGGACTAAACGCGAAGTCACACAAAGTGCCCTGCACAGTTCCTACCATACAGTAAGTATTGGGAAATGACACACTGTGTGATTGTTGTCATAGTTAAAATCATTGTCCCATCACTGTTTGCTTATCTCTTTGTCAGACTTAAAACTGAGTGTAAGAAAATTGTGTCTTAGAATACTTCTCTGTAGATATGTTTGACACAGTAAATTAATACTCATTTGATAAACCAATGAACAAAAGCATGAATTATTATTTATTAGAAAAATGTGTGAAAATATTCTTATGTTTTGCATAGTGGGAAATTAATGTTCCTTAACTGACTCCACTTAACTGTCTACTTATATCAAGAGATTTTTAAAAGGATGTTTAGTATAAGATTAAACTTTTCCATATAAGATTTAAAGATAAGAGTTGTGAAGATAGAATAGTTGGTAAAGTGTTTGCTTTGTAAGAATGAGGACCCAGCTTCCACATTTAAAGAGTGGGTGTGGTGGTCCACATCTGTAATCTCAGTACCGGGGAGGCAGGGACAGGTGGATCTCTAGGCCTTGGAGGCCAGCCAGCCTAGCCTACCCAGTGAACTCCATGCCAGGAAGAAACTATCTCCTAAAAGATGCCTAGTGCTCAGGGAGTGACACCAGAGGTTTTCCTCTGTTCTCCATATGTCCTTCCACACACGTGCACACGCACCTGCACATATGTGCACCCTCACACACTTATTACACACGCACTGCTTGCTTTCTCATTCTTCCATGCCCACATTTCTACTCAAATGCTCTCAGAGGCCACGTGGGAGGATTAGGTGAGAAAATCTTTACCTTGTATAAAGAATTACAATCTCTCTGTTATTTTCTGTAAATGCCCAGTCCTTCTAGCCCATCCTTAGTTTTTCCATTTGTGGTAAAGACCCATCAGCACAAAATATTTATCTCCAGTCTTTACTTATGAAAAATAGCACTATAATTAAGAAGATAGAGATAATTAACATTTGGCCTCAAGTCGAGGAGAATACGTGCGTGGCATGATGAAGGCAAACTGGAATCCCATTCTTAAAGGAACTGCCATAATAATGTAGGAGGTTATGAAAATTGAGTCAGACCTTCCAGTATTTTCTGTGAAATATCTCAAATTACAGATGTTGAAAAGAATTAAAACACCAAGCTAACCATTTTAGGACAATCTAAATGGGTCAGAGCAATTGGTCTGGTGTGGCTGGGGCTCAGCTTCATTCTCTGCTGCAATGAGGACATACAGTAATGGGCATACAATTAGTGCTTTCAGACATTGTGAAGGAGGATTACAGTCAGGGAGGCCTAAGTTCCTTGAAAATCCTTTCAAAAAGAGAAAACTGCAGCATTCTCTTCTGAGTCACACAGACCTGTGAGGGGGTCTGGAAGATGTGTGGATTAGTCTTTTCACTTAGTACTGAAGGCTTAGGGGGTTTTGTGATTTCTCCCTTTCTTTTTCCATTTGGCACACACTACTTGTGCTTTAAAAAATTGAAGCCATACACTTTGAGAAAAGTTACTGGAGCCTTAAAGTTGGTTAATATCGGTTACATTCTTGTTTCTAATAGCCCATGCCTGGGTAACACAACTTTGTTGTAAATACTGAATGCCAAACCAAGAATAAACAGCTGCTTTGTTTTAGTTGGTATTTACAGCATCACTTTAACTACTTTGACCCTATTCAAGGAGGTAATGAAGATCTGGGTGCCAGTGATGTTGATAAACTGTGACAGTTTCTACATTGTGTCCTTATTGCTGCCTGCTTCAGCCTCTATTGTTTAAATGGCTTGTCATTACAGCCCTGCCATTAACTGTAACCAGAGCAGGATGACACAGGAGCAGGGCCAGCAGGACAGTGTTAGCCCTTCTTCCTGAGTGCGTTCTGAGACAGGGAGAAGTGTGCACAAGAAGGGGACACAAAGTAATCCTCTAAGGCTTGAATGCCATGAGTTTTTCTCAGTGTGCTGGGGTGATTTTGAGTTCTTACTCCCATTTAGATTTTTTAAAAATTAATTTTAGATCAAAAATCACAGATAGTTCTGGGCTTTAGAAGTTCATGTTTTATTTTTTACAAAGCAGAAAATAGCAAAGTACATCTCAGGCAGTTTTCTTCTTCTTTGAAATTGGATGTGAAAGCATATGAAGAAAAGTTGGGTTATAGGGAATGAATAATGTCAGTGACCACTCACTGGACTCTTACCTCTGACATTTTAGAAAGCACATACTTTAGAATGTAGAATCACCCCCCACCCCTTAAGGCCAAGGAGCCTTTCAGTCTTCATTACTTGATTAAGACTCAAAGTTAATGTAGCTCATGCATATTCAAATAGCAAATGCTTTCTTTTGATCTAAGAACATATACACAATTGACCCTGATTTGTTGATCTTGGGAACCGCTTATGAAAGAGTGGCCTCTGGCCAGTTAGTTGTTCAAGACCGTCAGGGAAGAAAGGAAAGGGAGAGGATTTGGTTCTATTTGATTTTAAAATAAGACCAAGCATTGCTTTTATTCAAGATATAATTTACTGCCACATATACTTTCCTTGGAAACCTTTGTTCATATTTAGAAGACTTTATATTGCAATTAGAGAAAGTGGACCCTGTGTGTATGAATAGGGAGGAATGGGGTAGCCTGAATACTTCCTTATTTCTATGCTTTTCCTACAAACTGCATTAGCCAATGACAAGCAAGTATGCATTGTGCAATTCATGTACAATGTGGTGTGTGTGTGTGTGTGTGTGTGTGTGTGTGTGTGTATCTGCAAAGAGAAAGAGATGGTACTTATTTGTTGAAACTTGTTTCTGTCTGCGGCCTGGCATTTGCTTCCAATATTGCTTAGGATATCTTTAGATGGATTCATTGAAATCCAGTACAAATGATTTATGCAGAGATGTTAACTGTAGATGCAAAAAAAGGCCATATAACATTTCAGCAGCAAAAACCAAGACTCTTCATGATTCTTACTGCGTGCACTCTTTCAGGTATTGTTTCTTTTATAGAATTGTCCCCTTGGTCCCAGTCTGGTCATTGTGCTGCTCAGTATCTGATGGCACAAATGATAAAGAACACTTAATTCTTCTATATGTCCTTTGTTTTCATAAGTATACAAAACTTCCCCAGAAGACCTCTAATAATGTTTTCTAAGTTGATTGGCCATCAAATTAAGGAAAGCTGTAAAACAATTCCATCAATTGGGTATTGAATAAGCATGTTTCCATTAAAGCAAAGTTTAAAACCCAAGCCAATGGGTAAGGCTGTGATAAGGCAGTCAGTTTCTGAACAAAGCCACAAAGAAAGGTCCTTTGAGGAAGGAGAGGAGGGAGAAACACCAGTTGACAGGAATTTCACACTAACATGTACTTTTCCCACAACTATATTCCAGGGGTCTGGAATACTTAGAGAGGTATTACCCTAGGCTTTAGTGAGAGATAGTACAAGGGTGAATTTAAATCTCAATGATTCATGCTTCAAGACTGGGTCACAGCGGATGTGAAACAGAAGGGAAATAGCTAATAATAGGAAGGTTATCTCACTGGAACACTCATGGAGAAGCAGCAGCGGGCTTTACTCAGGAATGCAGAAGAACTTAATTATTTCTATAATTCTACTCATTAGTCATCACAACTATTAACATTCTGGGGTATGTAATATTTTCCTTATCTTTTTATGCATACTCCATTTAAATATTCAATAATATTTACTAGTCATATTTTATATAGGGTAATATACCAATGTGCAAGCATATTCAGAGACATAATCAAAATATATGCTATTTCACCTCTTACTGCTTCACTTTCTATCATGCATATTTTGGGGTAATTTCCCATAAACTGTAATTCTTTAGGAACATCATTTTTTATGGTTACATAGTTATCCATTTTATAGATAACAAGATGCATTAAATAAGACTTGTATTAATTCTTTCTCTTTATGGGAAGGGATGCTGTAAATGAGCATTAATGTATACTATCTCTTTGGATATGCTTTATCATTCCTTTGGAATATAGTTTGTGGACAAAAATGGGCCTTTTGGTCTACCTCCTTCCTAACAATGTGTAAGTGTTTGGCTTTTTCTTCATAGCTCTGGCCTGATGATATATTTTCTTTTTCATTTGTATTTGTTATGAAAGTGATAACTATATCCAAGAATTGTATATTGAGGATAAATTATTGCTGCAACTCATTTAAATTTCCTCAAGGAGATTGCTGAAGGTTTGTTACAAATTGGACATTAACTGTTTAAGGCCCAAATAGAATGATAATGGGAGGATCCATATGAACTTGTCTAGAGTGATGTTTACTTTTGTGACTCTTTGAAGAATGGAATGAAGGCCTCTATGAATGCATTGTTACAATTCATAGAAACTGTTTGGTTTAGTCAATGAATAATTCTCAATTTTATGAAAATGGGAGGAGGAAAGACAGTATGAGATACTGTGAATATTTTAATGATTCATTCTCCTGAAGCCAAGATCAAGAAGATTGAGAATCAAATGATGGAATATTGGTTGATGGGGTATCTCACCTCAGTATAGAGTATTTGTTTTGGGTGCTGAGACCTTTAAGACTAAGAGCATGCCACAAAAATTTGGAACTAACTATCCCATATAACCAAGGAAGAATAAATGCTCTTACAGTGAAGGCTGATTGGCTACTCTTGTAGATGTCAAGCAATCACATCTGCTCTGTTTTATGTTTTCTGCTCCCCACCTAGATGCTTAACTCTTTGACAGGTGAAGCTCATCTTTTTAGGCCAAACTTTATTGACTTATGCACACAATAAATGTTGCTTCTTTTTGAAACAGTCTCATGTATCACAGGCTGGCCTTGCACTCACAATATTCCTGCTTTCCTCTCCCAAGTGCTACAACTATAGGCATGAATCACCAGTTTTATTCAGTAGTTGGTACTGAATTCTGAGTATGTTAGGTAAACCTACTAATTGTAGTATTAGCTCAATCACATGTTTTTAGCTATATTCTGAGGTTTTTGATACTATCACAAAAAAGTCCATTTCCCCTCTGCTTACCTACTTAGATTAGTGACTCTGATAATCTAAAAAAGAGGACATTTTCCTCTTTGTACTTTCTCATTATGTTACAGAGTACATCCTGAATGTGTCTTGTCCCTTTGTCACTGTGAAAATTTGAGCATGTAAGGTACAAGCCCTGTGGTGTAATGGTAAAGGGGGCTATTGTTAAATCTGAACATGGCTAGTACCCCTTGCTACTCCAGGCTATCTCTTTTCTTTTCTTCCTTTTTTATTTTAAGATGAAACCTGAGGCCTCATGCATGCTAAGCAAGTGATCTACCACTGAGCCAATTCTCAACCATCTATTCATTTCTAAAAAATATTTATTTATTATATATACAGTGTACAGAAGAGAGTATCCAAGCTCATCAGAGATGGTTGTGAGCCACCATGTGAGTGCTGGGAATCAAACTCAGGACCTCTAGAAGAGCAGTCAGTGCTCCTAACCTCCGAGCCATCTCTCCAGCCCCATCTATTTTTAACTCTTAAAATTATTGCTGTTATTTGCTTGTGCAGGACTAGAGAAGACTAGCTTTTTTTTCCACTGTGTTTATCACATTTTCTTTTAAAAAAACCAAAACTGAAACAAACCAAGGAGACTTTTATCAACTATAGTAGTGGCATTTCATCATTGTAGTATGTTAGACTCACCCAAGGACTGTGAAGAAAATAAACTCAGTGTTTTTATCACATGTTATGCCAATTCCATCCGAATGTCTGGGGTGTGTAACTCAGGTAGGTTGCACTGGGTGAGAAGCAGCTCTGTAGAGTGGGCACTGTGGCCTCAGGGAGCTGCATTTCTCTCTCTCCAGGGAGTGTGAAGGAAAGTATTTTTCTCTTTCTTCTTTATGACTTAATTTCTTTCCAAGGCTTAATGAAGTTGTATCATTAAGAAGTTAAAAAAGGAAGAAGAAATTTTATTGAGTTTTCATAGAATTTCTACTATATCTGATCTAGAATTAGCTTGTGACTTCATGCTCTCTTTATTGACTATAATCTGAGAAATTGTGAGATCACCTGAGAGATGATTATCTAGTCTGGTACTGCTTTTAGTTTTGTTTTGCTCTTCCTGGGTTCCTTTTCTGCCCACTTCTAATTAGTTTTTATATAGGAGCAGGGCCCAGTGTAGAAGTAAAACTTCAGCAATATGTTCATTTCTAGTTTTTGTGAACTGTCAAGCAATGTAAATTAAAGATGCATAGTAGAAGAGTCTAGTAGTATTCCGGTTCTCTTATAGTGGTGCCCAGTGTAGTTTTTTTGAATCAGTAACATTCAGACAGTATCTACTCTATCCATAAAGATGCCTGCAAACAGATCCTGAGAAGATGCTATTAGACTTAGCCAAAAAGACTCTCAGGTCATCATTAAGATTATGCATGATAAATTGGGGAAAGTGATTATCTTGGATTACCTAGGTGGGCCCATCTGATCACATGACTCTTAAAACCAGAGCCATCCCTAGTTGTGCACATGACTTGGCCGCTCTCCCTGCTGACCTGAAAACTGACAAGAAGTGGGTGAGGGGAGAGGGGGCAACGTGGGCAGCCTTCAGGGCTGCGGACACATTTCAGCAGATAGAGATAGGCAGCAGGAAAGCAAGACTTCCACAGAATTAAAACAGCAGCCTGGGGAAGTTGGGCAAGACACAAACAGAAGTCTTCTAGAGTATCTAGAATGGAGCATGGCTGCCCTTGAATGTAACCAGGGTATCCAGGAAACCTGGGCTATACTTTGCTATAAAAGGCACAAAGGGAATAAATCCTGCTTTTTGAATCTTTGGTTTTGCAGTGACTTCTTTTGATGTTAACAGAAAATAAATATACCTGGGAACATGCTGAAATGCAAATTCTCAGTACAGAAGCAGAAAGGAGAAAAAGGGGAGCCCTGTGGTTTCTTTGGCACTGTGATCCATTTGAAAGGTGTACCAGGTGAGAGCACTGACTCTCAGGCCTAGGCCTCCACATGTTGCATGTATATAGCTGAGCAGAACTAATATTGCATTTCCTGTTATGGTGGACACATCTACCTAAATTCTGGCCCAACATGTTGTATAGGAAAGGATTAACTCAATAAGGCTTGAAAAGACTGGAGATACCCTCTGTTCTCTTGGAATATCCACCAGCTGAGAATACATTTGATACTTGAGATTTTACACTTTGCCTGGTAGTTTATGGTGACAATTGGATTTAATGTGCCTGCTTTTGTTTACCTCAGGCCCTGGGTCTTATCTGGGATGTGGAGAATGTATAAAGCCAGTCATATACATTCTCATATGAACCATAGCCTTCTAGGCTCAGGTGGGCAGTAATCTCTACATGTCACTGTGGTAGAATGTTCTCTGTATGTTGTAAATAATGTACTGTTTTGGCCTATGCACAGCACCATAGAAGTGGGTGGAGAATCCGAGGAAGAAACAAGCAGAAGGACGGTGGAGTTAGTCAGTCTCCATCAGACCCCTGAAGAAGACAGACATGTAAAGAAATACAGGTGAGCCACGGCGGGCCACGTGGCAGGTAGAATAGTAGAAATGGGTTGATTTAAGATGAAAGAGCTAGCTAGTAATGTGCTTAAGACATGGGCCAAACAGTATGAAGTAATATAAGCGTCTGATTCATTTATTTGGGGGACAAAAGCTGCCACACGAACCAGGTCACAAACTCCTGGGCACAAACCTCCGGGCCAAATGGCCTGGAAAAACTTACTACAACAGATAGCTTCCCAACATGGGCCAAACACCCGCATAAATCCTGAGAAAGTTTAAAAAGCTTAAAACGGGTTCTAGATTACTGAAACAGAGCCAAAAGCAGTTTTCTGAATTGTGTATTTGAATTGATTTATGGTACAGAGACAGTGTGGTGTTCAGGCTTGAATTTAAAAATGGCGTGTCTGCAGCACACAGCTTAAACTCATATGTATCACAAAAGGCTTAGCATAAGTGTGATTGATTTAAGGTTTCTGCTTATACTGAACAGAATGGAAACAGAGTTAAAAAAAGGTTTTTCTGTTAGCAGCATTTTCTGAGTCCGCTCTGGTTGCCAGCAGTGGCAGAGATTCGCAGGCTACTGCGCCATATTGAAACACTGCCAAAAGGGGTGGAGTCAGCAATTAAAGTGATACCAACATTTTAAAGGCTCTTTGGGTTGGAAAATGATTAAGAATTCTCAATAAAACAGATTTAGACTCTCGAAACCTCTAAACAAGGAACAATGCATGTAAAATGCACATAGGCTACAGAGAGAGAGAGAAAAAGAGTGAAGAAAGCCCTTGAAAAAGGAGAAATAGGAGGTCACCCTCTTAGGCGAAGGTAGCCGCAGCAGATGAGAAAAAGTTCCAGCAGCAGATCCTGGCCCAGCAGAAGAAGGATTTGACAACTTTCTTAGAAAGTCAGAAGAAGCAGTACAAGATTTGTAAGGAGAAAATTAAAGAGGAAATGAACGAGGACCATAGCACACCCAAGAAGGAGAAGCAGGAGCAGATATCGAAGCATAAAGAAAACCTGCAACACACGCAGGCTGAGGAGGAAGCCCACCTGCTCACTCAACAGAGACTGTACTAGGACAGAAACTGCCGCTTCTTCAAGCGGAAAATAATGATCAAGCGCCATGAGGTGGAGCAGCAGAACATTCGGGAGGAACTGAATAAAAAGAGGACGCAGAAAGAAATGGAGCATACCATGCTGATCCGGCACGACGAGTCCACCCGGGAGCTGGAGTACAGGCAGCTCCACACACTGCAGAAGCTCCGCATGGATCTGATCCGGTTACAGCACCAGACGGAGCTGGAGAACCAGCTGGAGTACAATAAGAGGCGGGAACGGGAGCTGCACCAGAAGCACGTCATGGAGCTTCGGCAACAGCCGAAAAACTTAAAGGCCATGGAAATGCAAATTAAAGAACAGTTTCAGGACACTTGCAAAGTACAGACCAAACAGTACAAAGCACTCAAAAATCACCAGTTGGAAGTCACTCCAAAGAATGAGCACAAAACAATCTTAAAGACACTGAAAGACGAGCAGACGAGAAAACTGGCCATTTTGGCGGAGCAGTATGAACAGAGTATAAATGAGATGATGGCTTCGCAGGCGTTACGGCTAGATGAGGCCCAAGAGGCAGAGTGCCAGGCCTTGAGACTACAGCTCCAGCAGGAGATGGAGCTGCTCAACGCCTACCAGAGCAAAATCAAGATGCAGACGGAGGCCCAGCATGAGCGAGAGCTGCAGAAGCTGGAGCAGAGGGTGTCCCTGCGCAGAGCGCATCTTGAGCAGAAGATTGAAGAGGAGCTGGCCGCCCTGCAGAAGGAACGCAGTGAGAGGATCAAGATTCTCCTAGAAAGACAAGAGTGGGAGACGGAGACTTTTGACATGGAGAGCCTCAGAATGGGATTTGGGAATTTGGTGACATTAGATTTTCCTAAGGAGGACTATAGATGAGATTAAATTTTTTTGCCATTTACAGAAAAAAAAAATGAAAAAAGAAAACAAAAAAAAAATCAGACCCTGCAAAACTACATTCCCCATTTTAACGGGCGTTGCTCTCACTTCACACTCTCTCTCTTTCTCTCTCCCTCCCCCTCTCTCCCTCCCCCCCCTCTCTTTCTGACATCCTGTCGGACTAGTGCCTGTTTACTCTAACTCCATCAGGGGCCCTTTCCTCCCCCAGGTCAACTTTCAGTGCTGGCCGGCCGGCCGCCCCTACTATCCACCATCCACGCTGGAGTACCGGTGTGGTTCACAGATGTTCTGGTGAAAACCTTGGAGGTGGTTCTAGGGTCAGTCAACCAACAAACGGCGACAGAATGCAGATGGATTCTGCTTTAAGCAATCCCTCATTGTCACCAACCAGTGAAAGAAAAAAAAAAAAAAAAAAAACTAAAGAAAGAAAAATAAATAATACATGCCAAGGGGGAGAGAGACACAAAATCCGCAGCCTTACACCTTAACCAGCTGCTGCATAATTTTATTTTATTTTATTTTTTTGGTATTTATTCATCAGGAATTAAAAAAAACAAAGTTTTATTAAAGATTGAAAATTTGATACATTTTACAGGAACTAATTGTGATGTACATATGAAGTGGTAACATATTATTACTATTTTGGGGTCGGGGTGGGGGGTGGGGTGCAGAGAGCTTGTGATTTTTAAGAACCTGCCGGCAAGAGTTTGCCTTGCCGTCAGCCTGGTCTACTGTATCCCGGCAT